>VZTM01023849.1:0-10139 GCA_013400555.1 Jacana jacana | reverse complement strand
CCCCCCCCCCCCCTTGAAATTATTCATTTCTACAGCCAATTCCCTGTGCTTCCAATATGGCAGTAAAAAATCAAGTTGCTACTGACTTTTGGTACAAGCAAGATAAGACTCTGCCAGAGGTGAACAAATTAAGCATTTCTTGTAACTAATGTAAAATATTCAGAACAATTAAGTGAACACTATAACTTAGAAAACATGATAATTTACTCCTAATGTGCATAGTCCTTTATGCAATGCAGGTGCTTGGTTATTCCAGGGCTTTTTAAAATACTAATGATAGAAAACTTGCTCCAGAATCAAAGCTATAAAATGTAAGCAAATACAATGAAATCACCTGAATTTGTTAAACAGAAACAGTTCCTTTGTGAGAAGTACAAGCCACTGGCAATAAAGTATGGAGTACTGATAGTGAGAGCAAACCAAGGCAATGTAAACATTACCATTAGCTGTTCTGTTGTTTCTTCTCAAATATCTAGAAAATTTACTGGTCCACTGATGCTGAAAGTAGGAACAGTTTCTCATTTAATCCTTCTCAAACAATAGGTTTGCTGCCTGTATTCTAGTGGTCCCATCATCTCTCTGGGACCAAACTATAAAACTACTGCCTACTCCGTTTCATGGTCTCTGTAATTTATGGCTATCAATCCTTCATGTTTTCAAGCCATTTTCAGCAATGCAAAATCTGTGACATAGTGGCACTTAAGGACAAATATAACAGGAAACTAATTTGAATTAATTTGTAAGTAAATAAGACTAAAAAAAATATCTAAAAATGTTTAAGCGGTCCAAAATAGTTCTCAACCTTAAAACTTGTCTCCATACTCCAGTAAAGCAGTATTCTCCTCTAACTGAAAGGGTGTAAGAAGAACCTGAGTAACCAATGACTTGAAAACAGAATCCTAATTCCATCATCCTCATATATGAATTCATGTTTTCCTACAGGAATATGAATTTTTGCACTGCTGGAAGGGAATTACAGATATACATTTAACTGCTGGGAGCAAAAGGTTGTTTCTGAGCTGATTTCTTTTTGTTGGGTTTTTTTGTTGGTGGGTTTTAAAGATTTTTAGAAGGAACTGAAAAGAAGCAGCAGTATACATTCACAGACCAGTTCCAATCTAACAGCAAGCAGCCACTAGAAGGTATGGTCCTACCCTTTCTTCTTCTTATATGTACCCTTGCCTCTTCCTCTGGACCAGGTTAAGTGAAGCAGACATACAGCGAGACAGCTCAGCTGGCTGCTCTGGCAGAAAATTATCTGCGGGGGTGGGGGAGGAAAAAAAAAATCACTCAAAAATGACTCTAGTAGCAAGTTCAGGACTGCTAGCTCAGATACATGGGATGGGGAACCTGCAGAAGGAGGGAAGAGAGGGAGAAACAGGACTGCCTCTCTCCACAGCTCAGTATTTCACTGCCTTAGCTGCAATGTGAAGCCACAGCTGAGCACTGCCTTGCAGGTTTCAATAGGGTACACAGTGGCCTGTCCCGCCACCGACAAAAATAACATGTGAGGGCGTTACAGCTAAAAAAAAAAACTTAAAAGACTGGGGATTTCCACTAACTTCTTCCCTCTCAAAGGGGAGAAGTAAGAGAATTAGCTAAAGCAAAGCTGTATTTCTTATCTTCCTATNAGGTGAGCGCGGCGCCCCCGCCCGACGGTTCCTATCGGGAGGAGACGCTGCCGCCGTTGCCGAGCTTCTGTTCGCCCGTCCGTCCGTCTCCTTCCTGTGGCGACGGCAGCGGCTGCTGCTGCGCGTCAGGGTAAAGGCCGCCCTCCCCCGTCAGCCGCGGCGGGTGGAGCGGTGGTGGCGGCAGCAGCAGCAGCAGCATGAGAGGCGGCGGTGCTGCCGTCCCGAGCAGAGCGGCGAGGGCAAGGTTGGCAACGCCGTTGCTGGTGCTGCTCAGCTGCGTCCTGACAGTGGAGGCCCAGGTAGGAACCCAGCGACGGGTGGGAGGATGCAGCAAGGGTCCCCTACGGAGGGGAGGGGGGAAGGAAGGGAGCGTGGCCGGCCAGGGTGCCCTACCGGCTGTGGGTAGGGCTACGGACCCCTGCCTGAGGGGACGGGGAGCAGAGGTCCTCCCTGGTGTGGGCGCTTCAGGGACTGCGGGGGGAGAGGGCAGTTTTGGGCCGTGTCTTACGTAGCCTGACCGAGGATCCCTCGGTGAAGTCGGTAGCCCCACATCTTTCCTATTTGATACCAGGTAGTTGCTGCTTGCTGGGATTACGCCCGGGGCCTCCGGTGCCTCCGGTCTGCGGGTCCCCGCTGCCACAGCCCGGGGAGAAGTTGGTTGACTTGGGAACCATTAGTAGCGCTCTTAANGCTGCAATGTGAAGCCACAGCTGAGCACTGCCTTGCAGGTTTCAATAGGGTACACAGTGGCCTGTCCCGCCACCGACAAAAATAACATGTGAGGGCGTTACAGCTAAAAAAAAAACTTAAAAGACTGGGGATTTCCACTAACTTCTTCCCTCTCAAAGGGGAGAAGTAAGAGAATTAGCTAAAGCAAAGCTGTATTTCTTATCTTCCTATAGATCTTGCTGCTAAAAAAAAAAAAAGTAATTAGGTGTGCCCATCTATATGTAAAAGATGTTTTATCTTCTCATAACAGCAGCGGTACTGAGAGAAAAGGGAAATCTAACCCGAAAGAGAGACGCCACTTATAAGCGCTCAACACCATTCACCTCCAGAGCGCTTCCCAGCAAGGAGACCCGAAGCCTCTAATGGGAATTTTTTGGCCCTGTACGACACTCCTCGAAAGCCCAACAAGGGTCGGTGGATATTCCCCCTTCCCGCCGGTAGCGGCCCCGTCCAGCCCAACAGCGAGGCAGGGCGGGGCTACCCGCGGCACTGCCTAACGCAACCACGTAGCACAGAGCTGTAGTAGCTCCTCCCCGGGTCGCCGCACATTACCGGCGGCGGTAGGGACGGCCCCCCCCGACACGGAGGCCACCACTGTGCTCCGCCATCTCTTCCCCCCCGCGCCTCATACCTCCCCTCACGCGTCGGTAACCACTCCTGCGCGCACGCGCCCAGCAGCCCCTCCTTCGCCGCTTGTTTTGAGGCGCGCGTGGTCCTCTCCCATTGGTCGCCGCGCCCCTCCCGGCCCCGCCCCGGGGGACTACAGTTCCCGGGATGCCGCGCGGCTGCCGGGGTAGCGGGCGGTTGGGTGGCAGCCGTGTGGGGGCTGCGTGANGCATGAGAGGCGGCGGTGCTGCCGTCCCGAGCAGAGCGGCGAGGGCAAGGTTGGCAACGCCGTTGCTGGTGCTGCTCAGCTGCGTCCTGACAGTGGAGGCCCAGGTAGGAACCCAGCGACGGGTGGGAGGATGCAGCAAGGGTCCCCTACGGAGGGGAGGGGGGAAGGAAGGGAGCGTGGCCGGCCAGGGTGCCCTACCGGCTGTGGGTAGGGCTACGGACCCCTGCCTGAGGGGACGGGGAGCAGAGGTCCTCCCTGGTGTGGGCGCTTCAGGGACTGCGGGGGGAGAGGGCAGTTTTGGGCCGTGTCTTACGTAGCCTGACCGAGGATCCCTCGGTGAAGTCGGTAGCCCCACATCTTTCCTATTTGATACCAGGTAGTTGCTGCTTGCTGGGATTACGCCCGGGGCCTCCGGTGCCTCCGGTCTGCGGGTCCCCGCTGCCACAGCCCGGGGAGAAGTTGGTTGACTTGGGAACCATTAGTAGCGCTCTTAAATAGCGGTCCAGCTACACCGAGGAGTTGTTTAATCTCGGTGACAGTGCTCGCTGTCTGTGGGTTGCTGTACTGAGGAGCCTCTGGGTTGGAACATACCCTTGCTTTAGGCAAGAAACTTTGGTGTCCTTACGAAGTCGATGAGAAGCCATATGTTCCAATGGCAATATCGGTGCCCGGGCTTAGCTTGTATCTCTGCCTGTGTTACAGAGCAGGATGAGAGTGTTCCCTTCTTTCTGTGAAGCGTCTTCACAGCCTCAGAAGGACAAGTGTCTGTAGTTGGGAGTTGGCTATTCATCAGCAGTATGACTGTGGCTGGTGTCAAACAGGGAAGGATTTCAGCTGGGCTAAAGATATTAGAGTGAGTTGATACAGAAATACCATGACCATGTGAAGTGAAGCTTTTCTTCTGTAGCTGATAATTATTTGTCTTATATTTTCTAAATTTCTGCTTTGTGTGGCATGGTACATTGTAAGCGCCCATCCAAGGCAGTGACTAGGGTAGTCAAGCATAGGTAGGGGTATTTTTTGTTAAAAGTTGAGGTTTTTCTCAGGTTTAGAAATCTCTTACTTTAGTGTGACTAAATGCTAATTGAATCGGGATTCTTAAAGAAGCCATTAACAAATTGGCATGGTTTTCTAATCATGCTTGGCAGAGAGATTGGTTGTTACCATTTTGTATACAGAGTTTAAGTACCTAAAATTTGGCTTGTACGAGGAAAAGATAAGCTAGCCATTAGTTCTTGGACTCATGTTACCTACAACTTTTCTTTCACTGTGCAGCTATGACAAAGTAAAACATTAAGGAACAAAACAAGCTGTCCCAGGTGGTCTTTTAATTGTTGAAGCAATTAAACTACAGCAACCTGATAACACTAAAAAGGTTGTTTGTGTGGTTGCTTGTTAGTATATGCATTTATTCTGATATTTCTTAGGATTGAAGTGCTGAATACTTCAAGGGGTACTTCAAGAACGGTCTCTCAGTACCGCTGAATTGAAGTGCTGAATACTCTTTCCAGATTTCATAAGGAGAAATTGATGCAGGTTGGACATTGACCTTTTCTTCTGAAAGGTTGATTTATCTTGGAGAAGATAAGTTAGAAGCTTAACATCTCTAGTACAGCTCTGATATCTGCACAAGAACTCAACTACATTTGACAATACATGGAAATATTTTGATAAGCGTATTGTAAATGTAGAAGAAATCGTAGCTGTTGAACGTCAGATGAATTCTTGAACACAAACTGTAGTAGGCCAATGCTTTTAGGCTTTATCCTAGAGTTCTAAGTAATTAGCAGATGAAAGAAAGCTTCATATTTGGTCATTGTAATACAAGTTGTGATAACTTACAATATAAAAAAAGGCAAATACCAATTGTGTGAATAGCAAAGTAGGTCTTGCAATACAAAATTTTAGCTGTGTAATACACTATTCTTATTTAGATGCCTCCAATTTGAAAAAGAAATCACTGGAAGATCCAGGTGTTGACAAAAAATAAAAGAAAAAAATCTGCATGTTCTTAGTGTTTCATCGTTACATGAGTGAGAGCACTGAAAACTACACCTAGATTAATAAAAAACTTCTAACTGGAGTACTTGAAGCCCGTGTTGCTGTTGTGTTAGTGTGCTATGAACCAACTCCACTGATGTGCAGGGTTGGTGTTTCATATGTGCTGTCAAGCCATTTTGCAAATTGTGGTTTGGTACAGATATAGCATCATTTAATTTTAGAGCATGCTTTCCAAGGAAATACTGATTTTGCTATTTTATGTATACAGGCAGCTAACTGTTCCAGTTCTGAAAAAGTTGTGAAAAAGAAACGGAAAAAATTGTTTGCTTGCTTTTGCTGCACTAAATTAACTTTTCTCTTAATTTCTCAGACTGGTTCTAGTTTGGGGGGAGAGTTTATTTCTGAAACTTCATAACATTCTGAGTAAACCGTGCTGCGATTTGAAAGGTGTTCTTAGAATTGAGATTTTTATCTGAGACATCTGGTAGATGGAGGTGTGACCTCCATGAGTTTGCCATCTTAGTGAATAAAAAGACTGCAGCTTTTTATTTTTCCATGGGAATTTGACACTGAGTGTAACTAGTGCATGTTTATTTGGAACATTTTCCCCTGAAAAAGCATTTCCAGTTTTGCATAGATGGTAAAAATATTTTTGTAAGCAGTGGATAGCATCATGAGGTGGTCATCAAAATAGTTTCCTACTCTTTATCTTCCAAGTCCAAAGAGAACTTCTCTGGCCTTTCCTACTGTTTGCAGCTTAATAAATGAATGCTTTCCACGTAAGGTTTATCCTGTTTATACAGTTCAATAATATTTGAGCTGAATGTTCAGTTGTCTTTTTGGTTTTTTATATTATAACGAAATGTACTGTTTGTTTTCTGATACGGTGTTACCTGTGAAGACTGCAAAATTAATTTCTGCCTATGTGTAACTGATAAGAAAACTTGAAATTTTAACTGAAATTATTATAGATTAAAATGCATGGGTTTTTTATTTCCGTAAGTATCAATAATAACAAGCTTTGTCCTCTGACTTTGAAGTTAGCAGTCACGTGGACTGTGAGCTTTCTTGGCTTTGTGAAAAATCTGTAATTGCACATACTGGCTTTCATAGCTGTTTGCCCAGGTTTGAAGTTAAATAACATTAACAAAGGCAAGCATAAAAGCATGGAAGACTTTGGGTAAAGTAACTTCCTTTAAATGACTTCATTGCCCTATCTACTCTGCAGAATTGTGGCAGCCTCTTTAGTGCCTCAGGAAAAGTAGGTTCTACCTAAGGTGAATTTTCTACTTAAATACCTTATTGCCATACCCTCACCACCTTGTTCTCATGGGGGTTTGGGGAAAATCCACTTTCCAGGCCTCCTTTATGCTTTGTGAAAAAGTAGAAGCCTACAATTTGGGTTCTAGTGTCTCTTGCATCAAGCTTGGTTATATAAGGGGGTGTGTTTTGTAAACTAGTGGAGTGATTTATCATGCATAAAACAGATTAAATTATTTCATAATCTCATCTCTGTGAAATCTGTGGAGAAAAAACGAGCCATAAGTATTTTCTGACTGCTTTTGCACATAACCTTTTAATAGTTAGTTCTTCTAAGCTCATGCAAGATGTGTGGGCTTTCCTATTTTATATGCTTTCCAGGCCATCCTGTGTGTGAATGAATTTGGCTGAAGAAGAGTAGTAGTAGTAACAGCAGTGTTTGGTTCTGTTCCCTTAGCTATGGTCTAAAGCTTTCAAACTTACATTGGAAAGCCCTTTCAAATATGTTTGCAGTTGTTTAAGAAACTATGCTTAGGAGTAGCTAGTTTAGATTTAATGAAATTTATCATAAAAGTGTTCATAGAATCCCACTTTCAGTGGTTTTACGTTACATTAAGACATTGTCAGGTCTCAGCTGAACTGTTGCTGTAGCTTACTCTACGATGTCAGTTGGGCCTCTCCTTTCTGCAACTTGCACAGTCCTGCCTTCCTCGTAGAGGTGGCCTTAAGCTGGTAGTGCCTTGAGCCAGCTTGCTGTCCTAGCACAGATAGAGGGAATGATCCTGGAAACTTAAGACTGAGTTTCACGGTAGATTTACAGCTTTACGGTATAGGTACCTACACTTGGTTTTTCTAGTTTTTATTTGAAGAATTTAACTGTTCCTAACTTCTTGAGCACATAAGTACATATTCCCCTTCCTACCATGTCTCTAAAGAAACTAGGTGGAGTGTTCTTACACTTGGAGAAGAATTATAAGACTACAAATGAGTTTTTTAGGCAATTCAACTGATCAGCATTTGCTAGGAGAATACTTGGTCTGCTGCTCTCATATTCTAATATGCATTTGTAGTTTGGAAAATCTTGCTGCTTATTCTACTGAAGGTTCTATATGCTGAATCTCTTAATGAATTTCAGGACTGCAATTGTTAATCTGGATAACATTGATTCAGCATTGCCTTTGGAGGTGGGCTCAGGCTCGTAAAAAGTGCTAAGGTCTGTTATTTTCTACTTCTGAGTATATAAGGTACGTTCCAGAGTATTTTGATAGAAAGAAATTACTTGCTACGGAGCTGCATTTAACTAGTATTTCTTTTGACTGCCATTTTTTCTCTTGAGAGGATTTTTTTCTGTAGTTAATATTGCATTACTAAAATTAATTTTTTATGTATTTTTTAATAGCTCACAGGAGTCCTAGATGATTGTTTATGTGATATAGAAAGCATCGATGACTTCAATACTTTCAAGATCTTCCCCAAAATACAGAAACTGCAAGAACGTGATTACTTCAGATACTATAAGGTATGACTAGAATGGTATTTTCCTGAATAATTTAAATAAAATCCAGAAAATGTAGGGAGAATTACGTATCAAATCAACTTGTCTGTATTAACCTGTCTTTTAGAAGCCCACAGCTCTTTAATTTGGTTGTAGCAAGTTTTCAGTCTCTGACAGTTATGTTGGTAATAAGTCATGTTTGCTGTGTTAATCCTGGAGTTAGTGACAGCAATTCATGATTTGTTTCATTCAACTGGTAAGTGTTAATTTTAAAGGTGGTATCTCTGTACTGCTGCATCTGGAAGAGGATTATGTATTAGCACTTTTCTGACAGCATGCAGTACTTGTCTTCTAAGAAATGTACATAATTTGAAATGGAGATATTACAATGGTTTCTTTTCCTGTAACTTGCTTTCTTAGTTTTGATTTTAGTGTTTGCTAACTAGAGAACCATTGCTCCTTTGAAAAATAGGTATAAATATTAAACTTATAGTATTTCATGCCACTTTTTTATGATTTTCTAATACAGAGGGAAAAAAATGTTTAATCTGATGAGCAAAATAAGACTTTGTAGCCTGCTGCTTCTGTTTTCAGGTATGCTTAACTGGAAAACGAGGTTGCATTTTGCCTAAGCTAATCAGGTGTTTGCCTGCCACTGGAAAAAGGAGGTTCCACTCCTTTAAGGCAGATCATCCTGCTTTTTCAGCTCTTGGGGTTCTTGCTCTTGGGCTTGTCTGCCTTAGGCCAATGCATCGCTTTTTAACTTGGTAGATTTTTAGTTTAGGTGTTTGGTGTGTGTGTGTGTGTGCATTTGGGTTTTTGTTGTTGTTCTTTTTTTCCTTTCCAGGATGTAGGAAGTTATCTAGCTGATCTGGAATCAGACAAGTATTAAAGTTATGCAAGATGCAGTTATGAATGTGAGGAAGGAGAAAAAGTGTTAGAATATTCCCTTTCTAGTCTGAGTGAGAGGTAATGTGTAACATCACCCTGAATCTCCTCCTGCTACATGATACAGTTCTAACTTCACTCTTCAGGAGAAACAAGATATTTGCAACTTCAGTGATAATGCATCACATACTAGTGGTAATTAGATTCTCCAGAGGCAACAGAGATACAAACCAAAGTATTTGAAGAAGAGGAGCAACAGGTATACAAGGTTTTATACAACAGTAAGTGTATCTTGCAAATTTAGAGCTAATCTTCATTTCAACAGCAGTTCTGCGGATCGTACTTTAATGGCATGTTGTAAACCTTACCTCATCTTCCATACTGATCTTCCTAATAGATGGGTGCTTACAAGGGCCAGTGTGCAGTCCACCCATCATCAGACATTACTTAGTACTTCCATTTGTGACAGGGAAGAATTTGTGTTGAACAAACAAATTCAGTAAGTCAGAACATTTTTCACCCCATTTTCCTCTAAATAACAGGGGTTTTTATATCCCTGCACGATCACAGAACTGCTGTTAAACACATAGATATATGTGGAAAGCATGATGGTAGACAACAATCATCTAGGTCAACTACAGCATAGCTAAATACTGAATAAGCACAGGGGGAGTATGCTTGTTTTGGGATTGAAAACACTCCTACTCTGAAGTAATTAGGAATAAAAATGTGGATCATGAACTTTTGTAGGTACAGTCACAGTAATCCCATTGTGTTACTAGTTTAACAGCCATAAAAACTCAAACCTTAACCTATCACACTGCATGGTCTAGCTAGTTCTTAAAGGCCAAAGGAAACTTTCTATTTAAAGCATTGCTGAAATTGTGGTTGGTGTTTTCTAGATAGTGGAACAACTCTCAATGGAAGAAATAAAGGAACAAAAAATGTTGTCTTTATAGTTTAATACATCAAAATACTGATTAAAGTGCAAGTTCTAAACAACCTCAGTTTCTCACAAGTGTGTGTGTGGTTTTTAGTGCTCTCGAATCATTCTGGGACTAGTACATATCAATTTGCAGGTGTTCTTTCTGAATTAATCTGCAGGTTAATAGTATTCCTTTATTTATAATGTTTATGTATGAACAGTGACTGCCTAGTTACTTTTATCTTTCAAAGTGTGCTCTCATTTTTTATTGTTAGAGTTTACTTTGAAGAAGGGTGTAGTCTATGTTAGCTGCTTTGGGGTTTTTTGGTAGAAATTGATGGGAGGGGCATGTCTTGTATAATAGCTCTTATTGTG
>VZTM01023844.1:53944-65241 GCA_013400555.1 Jacana jacana | reverse complement strand
TGGGAATTTCAAAAATATGCTTCTTGTAAAATGCATGCTTTGAAAAAGCTGTGATGAAGCATTGGTTGATTTATTTTGTGGTACTTTGGATATTCCTGAAATTTGATTGAATGTGAATGAGTAACTGGGGACATCCAGCAGTTACTCAGACTTTCCAGATGGGTTTCAGGGAGGAGCCATGTCATTTGTGACTCCAATCTTTCCCACGATGCTCTTGCATTTCATGTTCTTCCCACACAGTCTGCTTTTATTATGCTAAGAAAACGATGCACACCTTGTAAGTTCAAAGACAGAGTTCTAATTGAGCTGAAACACTAGTTTGGTTGAAAATTAGATTTGTATTTGTCTTTGAGTATTACTTGACATAAGTATTTGGATAGGGAGGGTGGAGTCAGGGGAACTGTTCCCCCTGGTTTTCCCAGTAAAGCTCTATGTTGCCATGACTTTTACTTTTCTATTACTACTGTGGACAATTGTTGGTAATCCATGGGTTTTGGTCAACTTTTTCATCTTTTTGTAATGATACTTTTAAAGGTAGCATCTTCTAGACATTTCCAAAAAATCTTTTAGAATGGAATTTGCTTTCATTTGAAACTTCTGGTGACTTGTTGATTTCTGAAGCGCTGAAAAGACATGCTGGCTTATGCTGAAGTGCATAGAATGTTGTTGAAGAATACAAGATGAGATTGTGTGCTGGCACAGCAGAGAGAAGTGTGGATGAAGTGTCTCAGAGCACTTGAGGTTTAAAGAAAGGTTTTGCATATTTGGAAACTCTTAGCCAGGCCAGAGAGGAAGAAGTTGGCATAGAAGTTAGCTGCTTATGGGCAAGTTTCTTGCTCTGGCTGTTCTCAGTGTAGAGGTAGATGTTTACTTTTAATATTGAGTAAAGGGCATTTCCCACATCCTTATTGCTAAGGCAGGGGGTGGTAGTGGAGAAAACTTCACCCTACACAGTGGCCAGTGCTTATTTGTGCTAAATATGAGAAGGAGGCTAACATAGTTTGTCCTTTGCTGGGTAGGACACTGGAAATTGAGGTGCAGCAGTGGTATATTAGATACCTTGTCCAGTAGATGTTAACTAAAGGGCTTTGTTTGGCTCAAGGAGCTAATTTTTTGTGAAATCTGTTGTTTTAGTACAAGTTGTCAGGGACTAAGCAAGGTCAAAGGAAAAAGAATTGTCTCTTATGCTTATAAGCTGTTAAAGTCTTTAAACTGCAGCTTTGTGTGGGAGGCACTGTGGGAAAGGAGTCTCAATTAAAGTTTTCAGTCTGTCAGCACCTCCTCCATTTAGGTGTTTTCTGGTGCTTCATTTTAAGACTGTATGAAGAAGAAATAGCACGAACTGGGTGTGGGGAACCAGGCTCCAAAAGCCCTCATTTATCTCCGTTCACTTTAACACAAAGATGTTGACTCTTTTGAAATTGAATTTACCGTTTGCCATAGACCAGACTAATGAGAATTTAAACACTCTTGTAAACTCTAGCAGAATTTTTGGATATTTTTTAATAGTGCCAAAAGATACCTGTTTCTAAAAATCATTCCTGTAGACACGGGCAAGAGTGAAGTTGAGTTATTTACAGAGTTGTACCATTGGGATGGTAGAAGAGCTCTAGGAAGAAGAAATAGCACCTCTACCTCTGGTGGGACATAAGTAGTCATATAAAATGTTGGAAGAATGTCTGAAGGCATCTGAGGCAAAGCACACTTCAGATTCTGAGGTAGTCCAAAGGTCTCATGGGCCCCAGTGCTGTATAATTTTTCAGCTTATATAAAGTATGTATTTGTGAGCGCGTGGTCTCGGGGAAGGTGAGTTGGCTTGTTCTGAATTTCATCATTTACTGAATTTTCATCATTGACTGAAATTTTGCTCTTTGTTTGGTGTGTTGTATAAGGCAATATATATTTACCTGAAAATAACTGGATTTTTCTAAATATGATTTTAAAATACTATATGAGGACCAAAAGCACCCCACGTTTGTCTCTTTCCTTCGAATTGTTGTTGTACTTCTCAAATTCTGCCAATCTCAACTCCATAAAAGTGTATGGAGCATATGGATATATACACTCCATACAAGTGTATATTGGTGAGAGAAAGAGAAACTGAACATTCTTTGATTTCTTAGCTATGTAAATGACAATGTATTGATACAGTCTCCAAAGCATCTAGTGCTGTGAAAGTATGTAAATAAACTGTTCCTTACAAGTATTTGATGTCGATCCAAAAAATATTTCTAACCTCGCAGAATCCTACTTTTATGTGAATTTTCAAAAGTTTTAATTAAAAAATTTCTATATATAGTTGTAATCTACACACCAAGTATAGCTTTTTGACCACAGTGGAGAGTAGTGGTTTTGGCCAACAATAGCAGTTTCGGTGGGACTGTTACACTCAATTCTTAAAGCAAGGATACTGGGGGAGGCGAGTTGTTGTGACAGGCGCCCGAGTTTTGAATGTAACATGCAGGCTCCAGCATCTGTTAGCTCACTATGCTTAAATTTAGGCTTGCTGTTCCAGTGCAATGGCATCATCTTTTTTTTCTTAGTGCACATCGCTTGTAATAAAGGGTCAATAGCCAGGCAGGAAGCCTCTCAGGCTGGAGAAGTACCATATAGAAATAGCTCCCACAAGAACTTGGGGAACTGGTGCAGATGTTAAGGAGGGTTCTGATGAACCTGAGCGCAGCTCTTGGGAACTTCCCAGCTGTCAGAAGCTGCAGCTCCAGCTTCATTGAAGGGGGCCTTTTGTGATAAAGGCAATTACGAAAGGTTGTGTCAGTCATACACATGAAATCAGGGATATCAAGCTTCTACGGGCAAGGAAATGTGACTCTGAAGTGAATAATGTAAGTCTTTTAATTTTTCCTGAATTTTTCAGTTGAGTAAATTTCATTTAGCTTAAATTTGGTTTGACTTGACAGGGGAAAAGAAGAAAAGCTCTTGGTTTTTCTGAAGAGTACAGCTTTTTGTACTTCCAGTTCAAGTAATTTCAATGATTTACACTTCTCTATTACCACAAACTGAAATAGGTCCCAAGCTACCTGTAACATGCCATGTGCCACTTTAGATACCAGCCTAATTGCCTAATTTCGGTGTTTATTATAAACAAATGCACATTAAAAAATACACTCACACTAGTACATTCAAACAATATTTCTTAGTTGAGGAGACTGATCATTTTTTCTCTATGAGAAAAGTTGCTAGAGTGAATGAATGATTTAGAATAAAAAATATTTACTAAATAATAAAATTAATTTAAATGTTGGTTTATATTCTATTTAACTGCAGTGTCAATGTAAAGCCAAAGATGTTTGAAGTCCAAAATATGTCTCACTCAACTGTACAAAGGGTGAGAGATGGATGTTTGCATTTGAAATAAACATTTTGTGTGCTTATGTGTATTTTTAACATCTTCAATTCTTATGTTACAAGACAGTTGCAAGAGCTTCTTCTGTTATCTCTAGGCCAGTTACTTCCAGATGCTGTTGGTAAAGCTCCACAGATAGCATGTTGGTTTTGCCATGAAGAAAAAGTGCTTGTTTTGTGTATAAGCACAAAGAAGGGGAAAGGGAAATGTAATTTGAAAATAACTGAAAGGTCAGTGCAACCTCAGTCCTCTAAGAGGGCGTTCTGCTTTTCACCAGAAATATTTTTTACATGTTCTATCAAGAAATTGATGCTGGTTTTGTTTGTGTTCCCAGAAGCTTCGACACAATTTGCAAGCTGGTTAGATGGCCCTTTCTCATCCGTGCTGAGGATGCATTCTGCAGTTTGCTCACTTAGCTACAGAGAGGCTTTTTTCCTTTGACCTAGACGGGTAATCCCTCATGGCAGGGAGCAGCAGCTGGGCTTTGTCTGGGGAGGTCTCTGCACTGCATGCGGCCTCAGTCCTTAGAGCAACCCCCTCTTTGTGTGTTCTGCTTTTTTAATTACTGAAAGGGTGACTTTCTCTTTCCTCACTCAGAAAGCCTTCTTCAAGTTTGTGGAAGTCCACAATGCATGGGGTTTTTAATTTTTAATTTTTCCTTTCTCTAAAAATGTAGGTTTCCAAGAGCTGCTACATACAATTCCACAAAACTGTGTGTTTGACTAAAGCATTCCTGACATTCAGGAGGTGGAACATTTCCGAGTTGCTTTTTAGAAACCTCTTTCTGTTTAAATATTAAGCACTTTAGATAGATGTGTTAAATTGTAACTGTGGTAGACGTAATTATGAATAAACCATTTTTCGTGCGTGTCCACTTTGTATCATCATTTAACATTGATTAAACAGGATTCTGTTGCTTTTGGTGTAATTCCCCTAGTTAAACATATACAGCACCCTAAGATGTTAGTGGTAGTTGAAAGCTAAGTTAACACAGGAACAGAACAGATAGATATTTGCTGCTTTAGGCATTACTGTGGTGAATGGCAAAACTCCCACTACCTTCAAAGAGAGAAGAATTTGGCCTGTGGTTTCTCTAAGAAGATATGATGTAAAATACTTAATCAGTAAGCACAAATGTCACATTTCAATTAATCTCACAGTCAAGCATTCATGTTTATGCTTTCATGTTTTGTAATAGTCTTTATTCTGTGATTGAGCAGAATTTTCAATTGTATGTAATGCTGTTGAGTTAAAAGCATTCCGTGAATACTTGTGACAGTTTTTGAGGCTATAGACAGACGTAACCCAACCTGAACCCTTCCCCTCTTCTTCATTTCAGAACTTCCTTTTCATTCCACTTCAGCTGGTTTTATTTGTTACTCAGAACCTGGTTTAGAGTGGAAAACACATACAGAGCGACAGCTGGCAGACTTGGAACTGAATGTACTGTTTAGCTGAGCTTGCAAAGGTTCTGTTGCTTGGGCATCTTGACCTTAGAGTGATCTGGGAATGCCACATCCAGTCGCTTCTGTAAGCTGAGTAAGTTGCATGTGGCTCTGAATGTGCCACTCCAAGTAGACAGAATTGTGACAGAAAACTAGAAGGGATAAAGGGATGAAATGGTGACCTGCTCTCATGAGAGAGAAGTGGCAGAGTTGCCAACAAGGGAATGAGAAGGTGGTTTACAGACAACGTATTTGTGTGTGGAAGAAGATCAAGGGAAGGAAATGCAGGAAGCAAAAGATTCCAGCAGTAGAGAATGTGTTTATATATCTAAAACATACTATTGGTTTTTTAACTGGAAATTTGTAGAGCTATTGAACAATCATAGCTTAATCTGATAATGAGATGCATGTATGAAGTAAAAACCTACACACACAGAGGAAATAAAAATATAGAGAGAAGCCTCGTTTGTTGCCTTAAATAAGCAATTAGGTTTTGTGTTAATGCAGCAGTTCTCATGTCTGCATTCTAGGTTAGCATCATAACAGCAGGAGTGTCAGGAAACCAAAATTCTCATTAAATAAAGAGTGGCTGTTTTTTTCCCTGAGGGCTTTTTACGTATGACATGGCACAGGGGATTAATCTTGTGCTTGTCTTTTTTATTGTACTTATAAAACCACTGAGAATATGGTGTATGAGCTCACGACATCTTACCAACATTTACACTGCCAGCACTCAGATTTGCATCTCTGTAGATGTGCTTTGCAGTGTGTGTAAGAAGTTGCACTTCGATTAAAACCAGCTGGTTTTCAAATAATCCGAGTTGAGCTGTGATATTGATGAAACGCCTATTTTCAGAAGCAAGCCAGGTACGATGGTCATATTCCAGCCCAAAATGCAGCGTAGAGCTTGGGTTCTTCTCAGTTTATGCACTTGTTCAAAAAATGTCAGGACTGCATTTTGTCACCTCTCATTTTGTATATCAGACTATATTCATCAATGCCTTCATGTTTCAAATTATTTTTATTTTTTTTAAATCTTTTTCTAGGAAACATTTAAGGCAACACCTCCAGTCCGTGAAAATGATCTTTTTTTCTTCTCGGTTCAGTTGGTGCATATTCAACCGTGCCTTTTGCTTTTCTTACATAATACATAATCATCTTAAGAATATGATATTTCATTTGTCCCGTGATTGTGGTTTCAAAGTATTGATCATAAAACATAGTTTCTGTATTTGTGACAAACAGTAATATCAAAACTGAGCTTAATTGTCAAATTCCATCTCCACCATTTTACTGCCTGGGTTGTTTTTTTAAGTGAATCATATTGGCCAATAAGAAAAATTCAACTACATCATATTTTTATATAAAAACATAGTTATAGTATTTCTGGTGACAAAAGGAATATTGAGAAAATGAAATATGCTTTTGTTCCAGACTATAAACAGTGTAATAAAAATAAATCCTTTTTACAAGCTGCAGGAAATCAAACATGTAAGTGTTCAAATTATATTCCTGTGTTTCTGTAACGTTGTGTGGCTGAGACATTTAGGAACATATGTGCTTAAGAGGAGGCTTTTTAAAGTTCATAAAGAATTCAAAATATTTCGTGTTAACTTCTTTTTTAAAATTCTGACTTGCATCTTTAGAGGGGAGTAATATTTGGTGAGTATATTAAATGAGGGTTGAATTCAGCAGTAAAGTGGCCTTAAAGATTTCTGTCTTGACTTCAGTATCTGTTTTGGGGTGAAGTGATGATCTCAGGTCAATATTGAGAGATTTGCTAGAGAGATACCAAAGAGTTCTAGAGACTTCTTTTTATGCTCCTAGGGATTTGAGTGGTTAGCATTGCTCAAGCTGTACAGTTCTAAATGTAATTGAGCAGTTCATTTTTGTTAATTATCTAAACTTTGCCATCTGCTGGAGAGCCTTTTAGCGACATTATAATTTAGTCCAGTTGGAGCTCAATTAGAGTTTTCTGACTAGCCTGTTTTCATGTGTTCACCAAACAAAAACCTACACACCAACCCTGGTCAGTTTTGTTGCTAATTTTTAAATTAAGCATCTGGAATGACTGTGAGGAGCCAACTGTGTTAGGTGGTGAGATTAAGTGCTGTAGATCTGCTTTTTATGTATCAAACCAGGACATTTCCATGGCAATTGACACCTTTCAGCTCCCTGAATGTTTGCATGAGTATGACACACAAATTGTCACGCCTTTTTGAATTCCAGTTGTCCTCATTTATCCCAGCATGACGATAGATGCAGGGAGGGGTGAGGGACAATACAGGGAAAGGCAGAAGAGAATCTACCACCTACAAAGAAACTGCAGTGCACAGCTGCTGTACCTTATGTTCCCCTGTAGTCAGGAAACACCGCTTGAGGTTCATGCTGAGCAATTCAGAGCACAGGCAGCTGTTCTGGATGGATATTCCCAACTGCTGTTGTCCAGTTCTAGATGTGTGGAGTGTATGGAACAGAGCAGCTACAGCTTTTTTTTGCTGCACCTGGGCAAATGCCCAGTAATTGCACGATTTGTTGTAATTTGCTATCAGCTGTACCTCTCACTCAACTGACCTGTTGTGTGAAGAGTTTGGATTTCACATACCTGTGTGAAGGCATGCCTCTGAGCTGTTACTGAAGCTTTGACACATCTTAAAGTTAGATTAATATTTTTTTTTCAGTGTAATAAGACATATTGTATAATAATGCAAAATACCCTACCCCTGCCCTGAAGGATTAAAACAGGATGAGAAAAATGCAGAGGCTTTAACTGGTTAGCTCTATCTTCACATACAAGGAGAAAAGTCCTTTAGAACCACAAAAACAGTATAGTGTAAGATTTGATCTTATTGGCATCACAGAGATGTGGTGGGATGACTGGAGTGTTGAAACGGAAGGATACAAACTCATCAGGAAGCTCAGGCAGGGGAGACGAGGAGGGGATGTCACCCTCTGTCGATAACCAGCTGGAGTGCGTGGATGGACAAGGAGCCGACCGAGAGCTTATGGTCAGGATGAATGGGAGGTCAGGGGAAGGTGACGTTATACTGGGGTCTGCTTCAGGCTACCTGATCAGGAAGACTGAGCAGATGAGGCCCTCTATAGACAGATTAAGAGCAGCCTCACATTCCCTGGTCCTCATGGGAATCTTCAACCACCCTATTACCTGTTGGAGGGACAACACAGCTGGGCATAAGCAATCCAGGATGTTCCTGGAATGTGTTGATGATAACTTCCTTCTCCAAGTGACAGAGCAGCCAACAACAAGACGTGCCATGCTGGACCTTGTTCTGACCAACATGGAGGGACTGGTGGGAATTTTGAAGCTCGAGGGCAGCGCTGACTACAGTGACTATGACATGGTGGAGTTCAGGACCCTTAGGGCAGTGAGGAGGGCACATGGCAAGATTACCCTGGATTTCAGGACAACACACTTTGGCCTCTTCCAGGAATTGCTTGGTAAAGTACCATAAGATAACACACTGGGCCCAAGAAAGATGGTTAATATTCAAGGATCACCTCCTCCAAGCTCAGGAGCGATGCATCCAAACAGAAAGTCGGGCAAAGCCTGCATAGATGAACAAGGAGCTCCTGGACAAACTCAGACTCAAAAAGGAAGCCTGCAGAGTGTGGAAGCAAGGACAGGTTTCCTGGGAGGAATGCCATCCCTGGAGGTGTTCCAAGGCCAGGTTGGATGAGGCTTTGAGTAATCTGGTCTAGTGGAAAGTGTCCCTGCCCATGGCAGGGGGGTTGGAACTGGATGACGGTCCCTTCCAACTCTGACCAGTCTATGGTTCTATGATTGCTGGCTTCAGGAAGCAGTAAGGAAGTGGAAGCCATGGAAACCTGACCTATTGAGGTAATCGGGACATTATTACTTCATAGGTTTTTTTTAGTTGTAACTGTATTATATTTTCTCATGGGAGCAGATTGCAGGAGCTGTGACTTTTGTCATCATACTTTTTCACTTGAATATCATAACAGCACATACACAAAATGCTCTTAAACTTTAAGGACACACCCCCCCATACAAGCCTACACTGTTTCCTTGATGTGTTACAGCAGTAAGAAAGATAAATGAATTTCAGGCATTATGTACACGCAGTACAACTTTATTGTGGCATGATGATAAACAGGGTTTATTTGGAAGAATCTGGAGTGTGATGGAATATTTCTATGGTTAATTGTCAGAGCAGTAGAAAAACCATCTTTATTCATTTTGCTTGTAAAAAGCTCTGTTTAAATTTATGGAAGCCTTGACTTTTACAGCTGCCATGATCATGAGCTTGCTTTTCTTATGAGAAATTCTGTAATGGTAAGGAGTTTGATGACTTTCATCTGGTATTTACAGAAGACTGAGGGGCCCAGCTGAAGATCCACCAGTAGTAAAACCTCCAGGAGTTTCAGATAGTTGTCGTTACGCAGGTGCACATTAGCTCTGCCTCTTAACAGACACTCGCCTTGACTGCAGGTTCACCGAGAAGCATGCCCAGACCATGTTCATCATTCCATGTGCTGTGGAGTTGATCTCTGCAGGTACCATGAGTTAAGATAGCCAGAGTAAGAAATAAAAATTAAAATAAGGGTTTGTCTGGAAATCTTAATACCCTTACAAATATTCTGTAAATACTTCTTTTGTTGCTTTAAACAACTGTTGAACTAGTCTGAGAAAAAACAAGGTCGCAGAAAGTTATCAGCAATATCAGTATGGTTTGCTCTGTAATTGTGTGTATGTGTGGCACAATACACACACACACACACTCACACAAAACCAGTGTTAGAATATAATCAAAGCCATTAAATAATTTTTCACTTGTGACTGCAGTCAATATCAAACTCGGTTGCAATTCAAACCCTTTTTTTTGTTCTAATTAAAATCTTTAAGATTTCCATAACCCTATGCCTTAGTAGTGCCTGCTATCTAATGGAACTGCTTCTGCATAAATGCAGATTCAGTGAGTTCATAAAGCAGGAGCAACAGGCATTTAAAGAAATACTTAGCGTCACGTATAATTGAATTAAGCATTGATGGGGAAGCAGTTGGATGCAGTATATCCTAATTGTCTGTGATCAGGTTTAATGAGTACTCCAAACAAAATACCTGAATTTTATAATTTTTTTTCTTCCTCTGATGTGTTTGACTAATACTTAACATTTTTAGAAATACATTATTCAGGAATTTTCAATTCAGTGATGAGGTGTTAATAAAAATCTCTGCAGCATTGATTTGTAATTTTTTTCTTAGCATGTCTTAGATTTATATGAATAACTTTAGCACCCAGGAAGGACACACTACTATTTGACTGGGAGAGGAGCTCAGGAAACTATTGAAGTGAGCAAATAATGGTTTCTCTCTCTTTGGTAGATGGTTGCTCTTTTGCCCAGAGGTTCTCTTCTTTGTCACTCAGCAATTTGAAAATAGTAATAAAAACTTGGTATGTTGGCTTGTCCTTCAGGATATTGTATCTAAGTGTTGTTTTAGGAAAATGTTTGAAATAGAACACTGTGAACTTTTTGATTCTGGGTCTACTCTTAATAGATAACATATTTATAATCAGTATATCATATTAATATATATTAATGCCTTCTGTAGTGTTGTTATGCCATCTGCAGGAAGCCTGACAATATCCAATGCTGCATAGTTGTTTTAACAAAAAAAATTAAAATAAAAATCAAAGACTCTTGGCAAATTCAGACCACCAGGCTATGTTTGCTGGCTTAGTGTAGTCTGTCTTATAACTACTGCGGACTTGCCAATATTAAGCAATTAATGCTATCCACACTGCTAGCAATTTTCGCGCTTACTAGAGAGTTAAGGCATTTTGAAGCATACATAAACAGCTTATTTTAGGCACTGCTGGGTGCCTAAAATAGGGACTTCTAGTCAATGAATGAAGGTTACCTTTTCTGATGAGTCCTTTTAACCAATTTATATACATGCTCAGAGTTTTCTTTTAGAAGAATGGTATTCAATAGAATAACAGAATATTCCTTCTTCCCATTAAACTGTGTTTGAATCCAGACAGAGATTGGGAGAGAGACATTCTGGCGTACTTCAGTTTTGTGGAGTTTAAAAATAAATAAAGAAATTGAAAAATCAAAATGCCAGACCAATATTTTATTTCTCCCACGTGAAACACTGTTCCCATTACCAGCTGCACTGTGCTAATAAAATAAGAACTTCAAAGAAGTATTCCTGTGCCAGATGTCAACAAGTGTGTATTTCTTTTTTTACCCTGTGACTGCCACTTAGCAACATAATGTGCAGGAAGTATAAATGTTGTTCTTTCCCTTTCTGTCTCCCAAATGTAAGGGAGGGTTCAGGAAAATCACGTCATTCACAGTTGTTTTGTTTCCTGGAAATTTTTCCAGTCTGACCAAAAGAAAAAAACCAACAGAAAATGACAATGTAAATAAACTCTCCTTCCTTGCATTCAAGTGATTTCATGATGATATAAATCACGACTGGAAATCTCCATTAGGTTGTC
>VZTM01023844.1:0-53903 GCA_013400555.1 Jacana jacana | reverse complement strand
AAATAACAGTTTTTAGAAGGTTGTCATGTGGGTTTATGTGAGGCTGGCTGATCTCTTACGCTGAAAGTCAGGAGAATTTCACTCATAGTAATTTCACTTTCTGAAGAAGAGCACACTCTGCCCTGGTTTTCTGGCTTAAAAACTAATTGGCAGATCGTGACTTGGAAGCTGCTAGTTTTTTCTGGTCTCGGCCACACTCAGTTATGATAGCTGACTTTCATTAGGAAAATACTGGTGAGCTGCTGAAGCCTTCCTTAAGTACTTCCTCTTGGAGTTACTGGAACTTCACTGCTCAGTAACCCAGCAAGGGAAAAGACTATCAATATTGACCTTTTTTTTTTTTTCTGAAACCCTGGCACCAAGTGTTTCTTGTTGCTGTCATCTCTTTGCTGTTTGTCTGAAATCCAGTGAGTTTGCCCCATTAATTTCAGGATGTTTTGAATTAACTGAAGAACAGTATCTTAGGCCCTTTGGGCTCGGTTTATTGAGAGAGGGCCGTTTCTTTGTTAAACACGTTTTGTCAGGCAATTCTGCAAAGCACGTTTCAGAAGAATCTCAGGGTTGTACTTCTTCAGCTAAATGGCAAAGGGCTTTCAGAGCAGGCGGAATGCAAGTCTTTTGCCTACTGTCTAAAAGTACTGCCAATGTGGTGTTTATCAGAGGAGGGCAGTAGTTTGCAAAATGAGATCTTTAACCTCTTTTTCATAACACTGCTGGTGACATTTGAAGCGTTGGTTAGATGCCAAAAATTTCTGGTTTGGTTTAGCTGTGTTCAATATTGGAAACTGATTAAGAGAAAATTGATTGCAGCAGAGTAAACGGGAAAAGTAATGGGATTTTTTAATTTATTTTTTAAAAAATTGATTAAATTTATCAGTTCTATTTTGATGAATGCTCTGGGAACTGTGTTTCTACATGGCAGGCTGAGCAGATTGTGAAAGAGATGCTGTCACAAAAAAAGAGATTTTTAGGAGCTGGGGATCTTGGATTCTATTCTTGCTTCTGTCACTGACTCACTGTGCAAGCCTCCAAAATTGCGTGAGTCACTTAATGTCTCTGCCTCATTTACACTTCCTATAAAAGTGAGTATTACTTATATCATGCCCAGTGTTTGACACTTCCCTTTGCATCTCCTTCCCCTGTGTCATATTTAAGCCCCCAAATTAATTTCCAGTAACATAAAAAAGTCTATCCAATTTTGCCTAAACTCTTTATCCAGTTTGTGTCTGTGTGTGTGACTGTCGACAAAAAAGAGGTTTAGTGAGAAATGTTATTGGTAATAGTTGTCATTAAATAACAAACAATAAAATATTAAGAACTTGATTCACTTAATACCTCCATTCATTTACACCTAAATCCTACTGTACTTTTTTTTCATGCTTTATATGCTACCAGACTTTGTTTAAAGAATCCTTTAAATCCAGTCACAGATTTTCAGACACTTCTAAACTGAGTAACATAGCTCCTTTAGTATTTCTGCTTTCCCCAATTTGTGTCCTGCTGTTTGTTCCACACCTGCCACATCACAGGTAAAAGCCATACATTAAGTACTGAAGCTTTTATTTTCAATAGGCATTTTTATAGCCTACAGGAACTCCAGATTGATAACACAATGAGGTATTGCATTTGGGTTCATCTGCTCGTACTTTCAATTTTTTCAGATGGGTTCAAGAACTTCTCTGGTGGTATTTTACATAAACAAAACAAAGTCTTAAGGAATCTGAAGCTTAGTATTATTTTTTGCTAAACTTCATGCTGGGGTTTTTTTGAGTAACTCAAAATACTTTGAACAATTTCCTTTCCTTTAAATATTTTCAGTGTCTTTAAATTCTTTGCAAGCTTTTCTATATCCCAAATACAAGGAGGAGTGGTACATGGAAAATGGAATTATTGAAAAACATTTCTGGAGAACTTATGGCCAAATAAACTTCATTTGAGGAGAAGCTGAGATTTGTATGGTGTGGCTCAGCTGAAGAAAAACCGATAGTTGAGTAACGCTTTGTTTTGTGTTTTTCCTGACTGGCAATTACTTGATGTTAGCAGGACACCCAAGACTGCATAAATAAAGTGTATTTAACTAGAAAGGCTGTGCGTGTGAGTGCATGCATTTTGTGTCTAAAAATAGTTTCCTTTGAACAGGATTCAATTTTGACTTTGCCTGCTTCACTTTTAACATGGAGCAGAAGTCTGTGTGGAAAAACTACTGTCCTTCTATTGGCCGGTTAGAATTCCCCTTGCTTGGCACTGCTTCTTTTCCACTCTTCATACCATCTACTTCCATTTAGGCAGCAGCTATATATGTAAATTAAGTAAGAAATAGAACAGAGGGATAAGAAAATGCTTTTAAAATAAGTATTTTTTTCTCTAAAAGTAGTTTTGAACTCTGTCTACTTTTTCCCACTTTACTAATTATTTCCACTTACCCTTCCTTAATTCTAAGTTTAACAGAAAAATTGGGGAATAAACTTTTTTTTCAAACCTGGTATCTAATATGCCATATTTTGTTCCATGAGAATCCTTTTGTCTTTGGAACAGGAGAATTAACAGAAGAATCTGGCACTGAATAAGATTGTAAAATCACATTGTAATACTACAAAAATAATGTTTCCATCAAATAAACAGAACAGTCTCCTCTTCTAATCAAGACTGCCACCATGCAGCTACACAGTGACTGTTCATTCTGAACAGCTCAGATGAGTAACAAACCTTTGAGAAAACAAGCATTGGTTATCTTGTCTGTGTGTTGTGCTTCCTTTGAGTCGGTCACCAAGAGGCGTGTGAACATGGTCAGGCACTGGAATGGGCTGCCCAGGGAGGTGGTGGAGTCACCATCCCTGGCTGTGTTTAAGAGTAGATTAGATGTGGTGTTGAGGGATATGGTGTAGGGGAGAACTTGTAGAGTAGGGCAGATGATTGGACTCAATGATCCCAATAATTGGGATCCCAATGAGACCAATGATTTGGTCTCTTTTGACCAAAATGACTCTATGATTCTATGATGAGTGAGGCAAAAGGCTGGATTTGCATCCCTGCATCTTGGTGGAGCTGAAGAGTATGCTGTGTGCCAGGCTGCTGCCTCTAGAAACTCCTTCTTTCTTCCCAGAACAGGAACAACAAAAGTAAAAACTCATGCAAGCTGTTTTTTATCCTCGGTAAATGTTGAGATTTGCCAACATTTCTTCGGGTGATGCCAGTCTGTTAACCATGCAGAGTTTCAGGTTTGGGGGGGAGAGCTCCACTGGAACCATCCGCTTGTACTGACACTGTCAGAACAGGCAGTAGATGGTGCTTTTCTCACTGCCCCCCCCCCGAGAGGGAGCTGAGGCTTAAGCATAACAGCTGAATTCTGAAGGGAGGCAGCTCTGATGATGCGTGTCTCCTGCTAAGCAAGCACTAAAAAATGCAAACATGGGAACAGTTGATCTGTGAAGAGGTGATATGAAGCTGCTCTGCTCTTAGGTTTTCAGAAGGTGTCTGGAACTTACTTTAGAGTTTTAGCCATGATAGGAATAAAAGAATGATTAAGAAGATGACTGATACTCTAACTGTAATATACAGCACTTAAAAGATAAGTGTTTCCTCGTTTTAAAGTAATATATGATGCACCTAAATGAAACCCATTAGAGCAGAGTTATGAGATTTTATTTAGTTCTTCTAAAACTGGCACCTGATATAATGGCTGGACTATTTTACATTCATAAATTTTGCATTAGCAGACAGAATATTTTATGTGTAGTTAACCAGTAAAAACAAATGCTTTTTTGATGGCATCTCCCTTTGGTGTGTTTTGTTCCCATTGCTGATTGTTTGCCAACAGAAATTTCTCCAGGTAAATTTTGATTTTACTTCTATAACAACAGAGACAAAGCTGTTCTGCAAAGTGAAAATGAACTGTAACACAGGCTCTGGAGATGGGGGAAGGAGGAAGAGAATAGCAGTGATATTCTGTATTGACTGGTCACAGTGGTGTTGGAGGCTGTTATTCACATCTTGTTCTCGGGTGCCTGTTACCTTCAGCAGCGTGAGTGCCAGTAGAGGAGCTGTGCACAGATGTGTGGGGTCAGAGAGGTGCTGAGGAGCAGTTTTTCAGATGAAATAGCACCTACCAGTTGTGAAGGAACTAGGTGTAGCTGAAATGGTGCTGTCACTTGATGACCAGTTTTTAGTTCTGATGAGGAAGTTAGGTGAAAGCAGGTATTTGTGCCAGTGTCGCATTATTGAGTAATGGAATTAGCCAGCTAAGCTTGTTAATAAGTATGCAGTGATTACTGCACAGCTCTGCTTGCAGTAAAACTGAGCTACTCCCTTTGCTGCACAGGCCTGAGGCTGCTGGGCCTTTCTCTGCCCTTCTGCTTCCACTCTCCTCACCTGAAGGTTTCATCTCTTGGCTTCTTATGGGCGTTCAAATTTGTCATGATTCCCCCGTCTTGTTTCAAGTTACTGTCCCAGCATTTGAGCAGGCTGGCTGAGACGTGGCTTACACCTGCCTTCTACGATGTTTGTTCCAGTATAACCAAGTGTGCTCAATTCAGGATGGTTTCTCACCCAGTAATGCTACTACAGCAGATCTTCAGTGAGCAGGAACTTCTCTGAGGCTTTTACCACTGACATTATTGGGATGAGGCTTACACCCATAGTATTCAACGTTTGCCTTGAAAGGTGAAACTCAACAGTGCATTTTGTCAGCTTGAGGGAGGGGAATTGAAAGTCAAATAAACTGTAGCAAATTCTGCAAGAAAAAAGACAATTTTTGGAAAGTTGTAAATTCTTACAATATGGGAAATGTTTTGCGTGGTGAGATTGTTGCATGAATTACAAAAAGCAGGTTTAAACAAGTATTGACAATATCCATGCATACAGGTGCTTCCTAAGATAACTGAATTTGTTGTTTGGTAATGCAATTATGCTTGTCTCTGGATGCTTTTCAGTAGGGTATTCAAATAGATCGGTTATACAGTAGAGATACAGCATACCTCAGGGAAATGAGAAATTTGCAATGGTTTTTAAGAGGTTTGGGGTTTCTGAACATACTTTTTAGTTTCTAGTAAAAGGTGGAGTAAAATATTAAAAGAGTGTTTGCATGCACTTATTAAATAAACCCACGAAGAGCTTTTAAGTGCAGAGATACCATCTCTGGCTCAAAATACCTAAGCTATGAAGAGCAGGGTTCCTGGAGGCTATACCAGGGAAGAACCCCTGGATACTTGCCATATTCTTACATTCGTTCATTTCACTAACTGCTGTTGGTTATAAATTAATACTAGGCTAGATGGACTTCTGGTTTGAGCTGTCCCTCTGTTCAGAGTATCCTCCCTTTGCATGTATATATTATTATTTTCCCCTGCAAGGGAAATTAGCTGTTTATATTTTCATATATGCTGTGGCTATATGAGATAGGAGCTGATGTCTGATGTTGCTGTGAAACACCAGGCACAGAGGATGGGAACTCTGCCTGGTTCCCAGCAGTTACCAAGCCTGCTTTGCCAATCTCATCAACCACATCTTGGAGAATACCACCTTTTGATATATCTTTAGTGAAAGTCATTAGTTAAATATCACAAACATTATGCTTTACATCTTCTTTATTATTCCCAGTTCCTCACAGGTATACATAGGCTTGTCTAAACTATATAAATGTCAAAAGATTTATCTTGAGTAGTTACTGTCCCAATGCCTTCTCTCACATCTATGGCAACTTTACCTGGGGTTGCCTAAAATTACTGCTAAGTAAGGGGTAGCATAGGCCTGCTCTTACTTAATTCATTAATTATTAGTCTCCGTTACGAAAATCTCAAATTCCAACCTATTTTGTATTGTAAAAATATCAAAGCTTGGAGAAGAGCTTTTAGTCTGAATTCTGTGTTCTTTTTTCGTAATTGTGGCACCTGGGGAAAAAAAGCCTGCCTTTTCTCAGCCCAAGAAAAGTAAAAGTAACTATTTTAACTTCAGTGTATGGTATTAGTTCCCGAAGGGAAGCTACTTCTGGTTATACATCTGATTTCCCTTAGCTAAACTGTACTTTTTTTTCCCTTATGCATCCTTATTTGGTCTGCTTTGATAAATACTGCTCTTGCTATCAAATGGCAGTATGTGATGCAGAGACTGCAGCCATATTCTAACCACCGTGGCTGTAGTGGTATCAGCTAATGGCAGCCGCTGGCTGTATGCCACGTACACCCAGTAAGAACCATCTGATTGTTAGGGGAAACAATGAGGCAGGTGAAGGACTTGGTAGTACTTGAGTAAGTCTCTTAATCGTGAATTCTCTTCACTCATCAGAAAGTGCAGTTAGCAGATGGCCGGGTTTGTTGGAGATGAGCATGTTTCTATTCATGTGTGTCATATTTCCAATCTTAAGAGAACAAAAAGTCATGAGATGGCATACTCGCTTTAACCTTCTCTTTTCCAATTTAACTGGTTTTTAACCAAACTTATGCAAGTAGGTTTTTACAAATGTTCTTACCCGTGGTACTGCTCACTGTCTGTTAACTGCTTTGTTTTTCAAGCTGTGCTGGAATGTGCAGAGATCGCTCCTGCCTGTAGTGACTGTTACCCATGAGGTGTATGTCTGTCTGTAGAAGGGTATGTTACCCTGAGCATTAGCTGAGCTGTTTGCAGGTGTCCCTCTTACTAATCGTTAGCTCTGCTTTGCAGAACGTCTTCCAAGTCATGTAGGTTCCCAGGCCTGTAGAGCCCTTACCTGTTCGTATTCGCCTCTGTCAGTAAGCATGAATATTATTCTTTTTTGGAGAATATTCTGCTTGTTTGGAATTTCTTTTTTTGAGTAATTAAGTTCTGCAGTTTGATTGCGGTGTTGCATGATTGATCGTTGCAGGCTGTAGAGTTTCCTCCTCTACTTTGTGTTGTTTAGATTAAGCCTTTTTGAAAGGGATTATTTAATAACAGGTAGAAGAGCTATTGCTTTTGCAACTTTTTTCCAAAAAACCTTTCTGCTTCTTCATGAATACTATTGTTACAGTAGCAAAATCAGCTCAGGAAGGAGTGACCCCGAGAACACCACCTGCCTGGCCAGCCAAGAACTGAAACAAATTTCTAAGGAAAAAGTTGGGAATAATGGTCAGTGTGTTACACTGGCAACTGGATTGTCAAACTGGTCATCATTTCATCAGGATGTTTTTTGGTCTTTATACTTTTCAGTTGGTTCGTTAGATCCTTGAACTTAAGAAAAAATGAAAATCACCCCAAAAAATAATTAGAAATTCTGTTTTGTCTTCAACAGTGCCCTTAAAGATAGTCGTTTCCCCCCAATGACGAGGGATGAGCTGCCACGGCTTTTCTGCTCAGTGTCTCTACTCACTAACTTTGAAGATGTATGTGACTACATGGATTGGGAGGTAAGGATGTCAGATATCTTTTATGACAATTACTTTGATACCATAAGCATCTATAGCAGAAGTCATACCATCTAAATTATTTTCACATATTTAGTGTAGTTGTCACTGTTTTGCGCTCTACACATTGTTTTGTGCAAAGATTCAAAAGATCCTTTTGGTAGAACTGTCATCACCTTGAGTGTCTGAGCCATGAAAATACAATAAAGTTGTGTTCTTGCCCATAATTGTGGTCTACATTTATGTCTAATACTCCATCAAGCGAGGTATTGTCTGAGCGATGGTGTCCCTTTGCAGCACAGCTCACTGCAGACCATTGGTAGATCAGTCCATTGGAAACAAGCACCACGAAAAATAGCAGTCCCAAACGATCTGCCTTATTTAGCTCCTGGGTGTGAGCCAATTATCCTTCCCAAAACTTCCTTTGCTTTCAGAGCGAGTGGCCTGCACGCACCCCACAAAGCCCTTGAACAATGAGGCCAAGTAAGTCATTGCTCTTGTTGTTCTGTGCTACTTCTGCGTGGAGCTGAATCCATTTTAATTGTTAGGTTCTAGGAAGCCTGCATGTGTTCTCTTGGAACAGCAGCATGAAAGAGATTAAGAAGCAAATGCTGCTTTTAGAGTTATTTCTGGGAAGGTAAATTGGAGGAAATGTTATTCTCTATTTTCTGCTTATTCCCAAATTATTTCATCTTAGACACATTCAAAAAGAAAGTTACTTGACTTAAGATGAACTTCTCATCTCAGTCAGTACGACTGTCGTGTTGCTCTTTGAGTCTCTATTTGAGTGGACATAAAAAGATTGTTTTCAATTGTCATATATGATAGTGGACATGTTACAATGCCAGAGACACCACCCAAGTTACAGTATTTCCATTTAATAATCACTTAGCCCTCCTAAATATTTAGGAGTTGTTAAGGGAAAAAGAGGCTTTCTGTTGTATTCACATGGAACTAATGTGTATAGAATAGAAATTTCATTTGTTGTTAAAACGGTAAGAGCCCCTGCTGTATCGGAACGGTGGCATCCAGCAGTAACCTCAGCATCATGAATTTCACAGAGGCAGAAGACATAACAAAAATGTGTTTCCTGTTCAACTCATAATGATAAGGGCTTCTTACCTTCTCAGGTCTGATTGAGAATGAGATTAATGTAAGGTCCCTTTGAGGTTTATGAGAATTTTCACCATAAACAGAATTATTAATTTTTAATGTAATGGCAGACCAAAACTAAGTCTTCTCTGAAACTGCGTGTGCATTCTCAACAAGAAGCTTTTTTTGGAGGAGTAGTTTGTCACTGAGCCCTTAGACTGCCTGAAACAATGGGTTTGGGTAATCAAAGCTGTACTAACTTTTAATACTAAACCAAGCTAGAAGTCAAAATTACAAGTGGTAGAAATTTTCTGCTTTACTAAGTTGACTTCTGGCAGTAACCATAGTGATGTTTGCAATTTAATTCATTTATTGTAATGTATTAAAAATCAGACTATGAATACACTCAAAATGGGTCTTTAAAAATGTGAAGTGCATAATGAAATAGCATTCAGCTCTTTCCATGTGGCAGTTCATATATATTATTACATGCTGGTTTATTCTCTCAGTGATAAACTTCTAAGATGACCAAAACTTTCATTCTTGAAGAGAAGCTGAAACCAAAGCCAGAGTTCAAAACCCCACTCTCCCTTGGGAGGACTGGTTTTAACTGTTTTCCTTGGGAGGCTCTGATTCATAACTTTAACACTTGTAGGAAACCCAGGAGGCTTTTACTTTCTGTGCCCTTTCTAGATCTTGTTGCAGAATCCTTGAGGCTTTACTAACAGAGTAAAACAAGTCTAATGCAGAACTGTAGTCTCCCTCAGTTCTGATTGATTTCATGGATTCTCATGATTTTTCTTACTGGAAAGCCCTGATTTATGAAGGAAGAATGGAGGCATCAAAAATGTAATAGTCCTTGTGTTATCTTTATAGTTAGTTGCTCTCTCCTATTTCATTAAGGATTTTTAATGATAGGGTTTTTAGCAAAGTGCTAGGAATTCTAACAAGTGGTAACAAAGCACATTCCATGATTTGTTGGGATATTTTTCCTTTTTCCTATAAGTCATACATGGATTCTCAAGTGATTGTATCCTGTATAGTTTTGGGTGATCCATAAGCTTTCCATGCAAAGGGGGTGGTGGTATATAAATATGAGAAAGATAAAATTTGTAATTGTTAGTCCTTAAAAGAATGATTCATGGCTGTTTGTGCCCCTGTCAGTGAGACAGCTGATGTCACCCATGTTTCTTTTAAGGAGCTGCAGTTATACGATATTAATGGCAAAAAGACATTTCTGGATGTCTATAGAGTATGACATAAAGAGCGATTCTGCATTTCGTCCCCCATATAATGCTAAGATCATCCTGAAAAACATCAGCCTGGTCAGGAGCCCTGGCTTCTGTAGGTGTGCTGCCCATGACAATCTGGGAGCTAATTCACTGGTTTGCTGACAGTGTCACAATATCTGAAAATTGCCAGTTCAGACAGCTCGCAGTGCTGTGGTGGCCTAGGGACAGGAGTATTTGAAGACACGGCTCAGGAGTGTCTCCTGTATCCTGAAGTAGAGCAATAGGTGTTCTTTTCTCTGATTAACAAATTAGCTTCCCAAGCTAACTAAATTAATATTTCAGTCATAAAAAGCAACATGAGATCCTTTCACATCAGAAATTCCAACCAAGTAAAGAGGAGATAGGAGTGAATTGACTGCTATTAGCTCCCATATGAGTTCTCAAGTTGCCATTTTCAACTTTATAAAAGTAACTTGGAGAATGTAAAAACCTTTAAAGGATCACTTCAATGCCGTGGTTCATGAGGATTCTTCCTAAAATAGAGTTTAGCATTCTTACATGTGACTTTACAGGAACTGCAGTGCACTGCAGCAGCTGAACAGATACAGGGCTTTGAAATGAGCACTGGCAGTAGATGAACTGTTTCTTATTTCTGCTAGACAGAACCTGTGACCTGTTGCTGAGGTCCAGTTGCTGCTGGGGTGGAGTTTCACAATCTTTCTGTCTCAAAGAAATGGGCAATATGAGAAACTCTAGGATAGGCTGCTTTTTTTTTTTTTTTTTTTTAATAATACTGCTGTTTTATTAAAGATCAAAGGACTACTCAGGAGACAAGTCATAAAGACCAGTTATTTGTAACCATATTTGATATTGGTAGCAGGCATTCCTTCCCTGCATAAACTCAGCTTGATCCATATTTCCATTCTTGAGCTCAGCTTTTTGATCTGTCCTTCTACCAAGTCTTTTTTTTTCCTTCAGAAATACGAATTCCTGCTTCGGGATACCTCCAGTTTTGCTGTTGATTCCTAATGCAGATACACTTGCATCTCCTGTTGCACTGGGAAGTGTGTGTGTCATTAGCAGCACCTCAAAAAAAGCAACGCAGAAGGGTTTGATTAGATTGCTGTAAAGCATGGTGGCCTTGGGTCCTTTACAAAGAACTGTTTGGTTTGTGAAGCTTGTAAGTCAGCAGTTTGGGCAAACAAGCTGACACTCAGGAGGCCCTGGGAATGGATTCATATCCCAGAAATGGCACACAGAAGGTGGGATCGTGTCTTGCAATTCCAGCTTTGGTGCCACAGGCCCTGTGTCCTTGAGAGGGGACGGCTGCGAGGAACATTACAATGGCAAAGGATTTATGTGCCCTGCGTGCTTTTGTTTTCTAGAAACACAGATGGGAAAAGCAAAGGGCCTCTGCTCATTCCTGCTCTATTTCATGTTATAACAAATGAAGACCTTTATAATTTCTTTTCTCATTAGTTTAATTAAGAATCTGGTTTTGCTCAAAGGCAAAGCCTGTCTTGCTAATTCAGACCCTCTCCCCATTTTTTAATTAAACATCATAAAACATTGTGATTGTATGTAATTATAAAGAAACTTTTTGGAAAACAATGTCGTCATTCCAGCAGGGTAATAAATAATTGGAATTGACCAGTGGCTCTTCCTTAAAATACCTGGAAAGGGATCTTTGCCCTGAAGTTGCTGTTCTTCAGTGAAGTAAAATCTGCAGAATTGTACACACTTGCTGTGTTGCTACAAAAGGCCTTTAGCCTGTGTGCACAGGTTTAAACATTAGCTTAAACAGTTGTAGCCAGTGATGCTGACTGAAAGGTGGCTTTTTGTTGTTGACAAAGTTAATGTGTTTCTGAGCTGTGGAAAGTCTTTCCTTCCTGCAAGTGCAGCAGCACCAGCAACTCTTGCAGTTTATATTCCTTAATCCAGAAAAGAAAGATTTTCCTTTGGAGAGTATTCAGCGTTCCCATGTGTATAAATAAATGATTAATTAAAAAAATAATGGTTGTCCTGAGGTAGAGAGCGTATCTGTCGAGTAGTCTTTTGCCTCTGTTAAAGGAGAATGTAACATTTCAGCCCCACTAAAGATGATGAGAAAGAAGCCAGTATATCTGCCACAAATGTGGGGCTAAAGAGCTGCAGAGTTCAGCTAAGAAGTGGGATCAGCTTCTAGTAACAATGGTCACTTAATCTGGAATGTTCCTTTTGCAGCCAGGTTTGTGTATGGCTATTTCCATAGCACTAGTTAGGTAAACAAGGCTACATGCTCGCGTAAGGAATAGTGCGAGTTGTAGTCCACCTTTTTTGTCTGAAAATGGTTATAAATTGCTGCTGCTTAAAGATTGAGCTGACAAACCATGTCAGTAGAAGGATTAGCCATAACCCAGAACAGCCTGATCTGAAAAAACCTCAATTAATTAATCTTAAACTAATTAGTGATAATTGCATGCAAATCTCTTCCAGATTTCAGTGCAGTAGACAAAACTGAACAGAATGACAATTTACTCCACGGTGGACAGAAGCTTAAATTCCACCAAGGCTCGATGTTTTAGATGCTTACCCAAATTCTATGCTGAGAGTCTAGTGAGAGTAATGTTATATTTCTCACTCTCAGTGTGGTTGGAGAGTCAATACAAGGGGAACACGTTTGTAAACTGTGTTTGGAACTTGGAGTCAGAACAATTGACCCTGAGACCTGCTTGAAGTTGGGCTTTGGGGTGGGTTTTGAAACAACGTTTTCTTAGCCCAACTGAGATAGATGCAGAGAGAGATGTACTGTGGGCAGTAATCTAGCAAGTGCCTGAAGTCCTTGGCAAAACAGTAAACGTGGTGTCTGCGTGTTTTCCCCCATCCTGAGGTGTTTGTAAATAAATTATTCATTCTTTTTAAAAAAAAAAAAAAAAAGTTTATGAATGAATGTGAATGAGTATAAATGCACAACTCGGTCTAAAGTTCTGTTGAGAACCCTTCAGACGGAAAATTTAAAAATTTAATGCAATCTTGAGATCTAGTGACAGGTCTGTGGTGTTTTTAATTAATATTGTCCCTGGAGCTAGTTTTAGGTAGCCTCTGGCCATTTACACAGTGGGACAAAAAGCTTATACCCACAAGTACTGGATACCCAGCATACAGTATTTTGTGCTCTAAAACCCTACAGAAATATTTCAGATGGGTTTGTTGCCTTTCTAAGTCTCTCTCCTTACCTCTCTTCTCCTTAGTCTATTTGTGAGGCCTTTTTGCAGCTCAGGAGGAAACCTGTGTGTAGTCATTTCCCCAGTAAATGGTAACAGATGAGACAGAGCTTACAGCCCATGTACAGAAGGAGATTGTCTGGTCTGTTTTTCTGAACTGCACAGGCAGATGTTAGTCTACAAAACCTCGCCTGTAGCATACTGGGGTTTTTAGTTTGAGGAGGATGCCCTAGGCTTTATCTAGTGTTCTGTGCTGAGCTGGGGAGGCAGACCAGTTACAGTCCAGTTTGTGCCTGGACTGTACCGACCCCTTACCTCCCATCTTTGGAACACTTTGGGAGATTTCACAGAAGTTTTTGTTGGTACAGGAACACTGGTCTCTTGAAGGCAAAATAAACTCCTAACTGTGCCCATGCCAATCTTAGCATGGGTCATTCTTATTTTGCTTGTGTGTGACTTCCATTTGTTTGACTCGGGCCTGGTTTTGTTTAACTGGAGCTAAACAATGGAAAGCCATTTGTACTGGGCTAAGGGTACTACTTAGCTCCACAACTGGAATTCATGCTTCACAGAATGCTATGAAATTTTCCCCACCGGAGGAACTGTGGGTGCAATTGTGTTGCCTTACTCATGTTGCTCTGCATCTTTTTCTTCTACAGACGTGGGCCTAAAAATCCATTAAAATGGTTAATGGGAAACATCCAGTGCAATGCAGTTACCTACTGCCTGAAGGTTGCATCATACTTAATACCTCACTAGAGCTTCTGGTTAGTTTCTCGTGAATACGACGTGATCACTGTTAGGCAAACCAGTCATGCAGAATTTAGAATCTGATATTCTGCAGGAATTGAAGGTGTGCAAAACCCCAAAATACTTGATCTTAATGCTTAGGCAAATGAACATAGCCAGTTACAGAATCACCAGCTGCAAAAACTTACCCTGTTCTTAGAATAAACTAGGTAGGCTCATTTCAGCTTCTAACACTGCTTCGTTTTACTTTCAGGTCCTTTGGGTTCATAATTACCTGAGTCATCTGAGTATACAGATGTGATCTCTCCAGTGCTCATGTGTCCGTGTTACGAAAGTTTGGTTTAGGAAGGTTTGGTAATGAAATACCGCATTCAGATTTGCACTGAATTAAATCTGTTAGTCTCAAAGTAATTTTTCCCATTTAAGAAATGTTAGGTTTATGGGGGAAAACTGCTGAGGCCGCGGCCAGCCACAAGAGAGACTCCCTCCTCCCATTTCCCCATGCTTATATACAAAGATTATAAAGATAATTAAAGTCTTAATGGAAGCAAATATCTTAATTGAAAAAAGTGATAGAGCCTTGTAAATATTCCTTATTTACTTTTCGACTGTCATGCAGTCACGGTAAAATAGGTTGTCGCTGGAAAAACTGTTACAACATTTTTCAGTTAGTTTTCTATCCCAAAAGAAATGCCATACCAAATAGCATGGCACTCTTTTTTGTGGCAGTTCCACCTTATATACATCTAACTCCTTGGTATTAGTGATATAATGAGGTTTTTATAATTAGATTTCCATGCTGGCATTTTGTCATATTAGAGTACTCAGTAGCATGGAAGTAGGAGTTTGAAGCTGGAATCTTTGGAGTATCTCCTTATCCTCGTCATGCAGTAGCAGAAATGTTGAAGGCTCCAGGCTTGAGTTCATGGTGTGACAAGTCATTCGTTGTTCAGTTGTTTGAACAACATCGCTGCTCCTAATTGAAGCATCAGGAGATTTGCCAGCGATTTGGTTGCCTGCAGATTATATCTGGTGGCCAGGTGACTTTTTTTCAGCACCAGCATTGCTGGCAGTGTCAGAGGGAGGCAGTAGACCCAGAGACAGAATGACTTTTGCATCTCAGCTGGCTTTCCTTCAGACCAGAAATGAAGCTCCACGGTGGGAGCTGAGGCCCATTATTTGTGCTGCGAGGTGAGCACCTCTCAAAAAGATTCCACTCGCTGCAGTGCCACCTCTTCAGACTCTTTGCAAAATGGTGATAGCCATGAAAGGTTCACATTTGCGGTTTTATCGTGTTAGAAATCTCTTGTCTCTTTGTCCTGTGAATGTACTAATAAAGCTGCTGATTTCTTGCAGGTGGGTGTACATGGCATTAGAATAGAATTCATCAATGAAAAAGGATCAAAACGCACCGCCACCTACTTACCGGAGGTTGCAAAGGAGCAAGGTCATTGTTGCACTTTATTTCATATGATCTGGTGAAGAATTTAAACATACCTATAAATCTAAAATGCAATATTTGACCTTGCACTGATGTCAGATGATGGAGCAATATTTAATTGTAAGAAGACTCTTATATAAAATGCCAATTACATGCCTGTATCGGTCCCCTTCTAGGGAGTCAGTAACTGTAGCTCTGCTTTGAACAAGCTGTAATGCAGTTGTAGCTGTAGGAAAATAAAATGGGGAGGGGGTGGTACAGTGCTGTCAGCCAGCTCTGCAGTTGTTAAAAGCTGTGGGTTTGCCTGTAGCTGTTGTACTGTGATATCAGGGACATGCAAAAGCTCTGTTAAGTGATGGGGTGTCCGGTCAGTTATCGTAACGGCTGGATTTATTCCTGAAGTTGCAAGAATCAAGATTTTTTGTCAATGAGGTACTTTCTGCTAGTGCTTAATTCCTTTTATAAACACTGACTTCCTGGGATTTTTGATGGATGGAAGAGAATTACTTGGAATACGGAAGTCCAAAATAATGTTGTTAAAGTCCCTTTCAATAGAGGCACAGACTTAAGTTTGTGAATTAAAAAACCTATAGTCGGTTTTGTTGGATAGTAATCTTTTGGATTAAGCAGCTGACTGTGACTACTCACTGTGCTTTTTATTTCCAAGCTTGACAGTGTGTCTCTTACATTTTGCATTGCTGCTTTTATTTATTTTTTTGGCCTTTTTATATTTGAGTTAGTCTAAACCTTTACTGAGGATCACCTTTAATTGCTAATTCTGTTTTCAAATCGTCACTTAAAAGCTTAGAGGTTTTCCAAGGCAATTTATCTTTTTGCTTTCCTAATGTATGGTTGGCAAGTTAGAGAAGTGGGGGGTTGCCAGGAGCTTTGGTGATCACTTAACAAGCTTTTTTGAAAATCAGGAATGGGGGGTGTGAGTGTGTGTACTGTGTTTAAATTTCTAAGTAGTTGTAGCAGACCGTGCATTGCAGTCTGACTCTTTAAAGTACCCAAAGCATACTCATTCGTGTTTGTCTATGTACTGTTTGTACTGTTCTACAACCCTGCTTGGTTTTTTTTTCATGTATCAGTGTGACTAATCTAACTGCATCTTTTGGAAATATGTCTAATAGCTACTTTAAGTATTAGGATTTTTTAAACCAATAAATAGGAGTTTTGAAGAGCGTAAAGATTTTATTAAGAACAGGAACGAATCTGTATATTTAATCCATCACCTTTTCTCTTATTACCCAGACACCTGAAATATGCTATAGCAGCTCTGAGGTAGACATGAAGTGTAGTTATGGAGATGTCTGATCTGACGTTCTCTGCGCGGGTTCAACTCATCATTCTGTTCTTGTTTATTTTATACAGAAGTTTAATTTATCACACCGTCAGACTCATTTATAATGTATAAAGTGATTGTGATACATGATCGTACCTGAACTTTTCAGAAAAGTTAAATTTTGTCTCTCACCCCCAATCTGGGACACGTGGATATAGCGGGTCCACTTTAAAAGTGTTTCAGCTATGAGAGTAAAATATATGTTCTTTGTGTGCAGAGAAATCCTACACATCGTATTTCCTTCTGCTGTTCTGAAATAGGGAAGAATGTTCTATGTTTTACACAGAACTTCAGCAGAGCACGTTTGTTACCAGTAGCAGCACATATTCTACTGTATTTTTGCAACATCTATTCTTATTGCTCTATTTCTCACTCATTTTTACTGCTGTAAAATCCAACAGGATGGGACCACATTCAAACCATAGATTCCTTGTTGAGGAAAGGAGGCTACAAAGCTCCGATTACTAATGAATTCAGGAAAACAATAAAGCTAACCAGGTATGCATCTTGGGATACTACAGATAAGTCCTGTTCTTATAGTACTGTGATGTGTTCGTTCCTGGTAAGTGCTTATTTCAGATGTTAATTGTAAGATTTCCTCTACAGTGATTATTAATGGTTTCTTTCTTTCCCCAATAGCAGTACAGGCTTTTGCCTCACACAGGGGTTAGTGGCACCAAGCAAGAAAGACCAGGCTATGGTTAAATATCAGGCTACATATGTTATCAGGGTACCTGCGTATTTTCCTTCATAACTCTGAAAAATCTTAGTGGTGTATTAGCTCTTGATTTTTAGAGTTTGTTCATGGGCTGTAACAGATCCCCAGAGGCTGTTGTTAATGAGGATGGTTTGCCGTTGTCGAGTTGTATGTGAGCAGATGGGCACCCTGGGTCTCCTGCTGCAAATCACGGATCCCTCTGTTACCCATAATCTCTCCAGTTCTCAAAGTGAGCACTGGCTCTGCTTTATCTCCCATGGAGTGTAGGTTTCCCTTAGGGCAGCAGGGGTTGGGTGTGCGGACTCGAGAGCTGGTTTGGCAGCCCGTGCTGGTTAAGCTGTGGCAGGGTATTCTCAGGAGTGGAGACGTGAATTTAGTGTTTTATTTTGTACTTTGGCACTCTCGTGCACTAGTCTCCTTTGAGTTTGCTAATTTAATGGAACATGTTCTTGAGGGCTTCTTAGTGGGTGGGAGCCAAAATATTTTAGAATTAGCAGCAGATATTCTGTCCATAATATTATAGTTGCATGGTGAAGGGTGGAAGAAAACCCATCCATTAGAACACCTCTAAAACTGTATTTTTATCAGCTTGTGGTATAAAATGACCACTAAACTTTAGTTATCTCATCCATGCTTGGCAAAATAAGAATTTTAAATCTTAGGGCATAAGGAATTATTGACTGTCCATCTTTTTCAGGGAGGCCACACTTGATGATGTGTTATTAACACAAATAACAAAGTTAGAATTCTTTGTCCAACACTGTTATCCTTCCTGTCTTTTATCAGCTTTTAGGGTCACAAGATTGCTTCTAAAAATGTTGTCTATATTACTCCTCTTCCTGCGTCCTGATTTCTTTGGAAATCCTTTCCTCCTTAGAGGAGGTAGGTGAAAGCCAGACTTTACTTCCTTGTCCATATTAAAAACCTGATCCTTTCACTTTGGACACTGGAAAAGACTGGTATTCTCCTGATTGCTTATGCACTTTTATAGGACAAAGATCTGAGGTTTTGATTGTTTTTCACCTTCCACATTTGTCATCTTCATCTACAAATCTTGCTGTTAAGCAGCAGTTTAAGCTTAGAGCAGATGGAAGGCAAAGGGTTTCTTAGAAGAAGAAGTGGAACATTAGTGGAATGACTTGTGCAGTGATCCTTTGGATGAAGAATAAAGACTTTGCTCAGAATTCTGGGTTCTTGTAGGAACCCAATTACTCTAGAGTAGCTGTGACTAGGGAAGGCTTGCTATTCTGAAGTGAGTGAGGAAGGGTTTGCAGAATCCAGCTAAATTTCCAAATGCAGAATCCCCATTTTCTTTATACTTATTTCAGTTGAACACCTTGTTATGTTCTGTTCAAAAAGAATATATGGAGGTAGCTGAGGGCAAGAGTAAGAGTGCTGTAGTTCTTAAATGACGATTTCCTTACGCTTCAGTAAACAAGAAACATATTTTTCCAAGAAACAAGAGTTCTCTGTAGTACATATTTTCTTCCAGCTACCTGACGTTGTTTGGAGCAATGGTGTGTGAGCACAGAACAAAACAAACCAAAAAAAAATCCCTATCCCACTCCCCAAAAATAAAAAGATAAAAAAAACCCCAAAACACCAGCCCCCCCATGTTTAGTGTAAGTTCAGAACATCCAAGCTGCTAGCAAAATCTCTGGCCTGAGAAGTGGAATAACCAAAGCAGAATTTTTCATGTTCAGAAGAAATGTCCTTTTGTCTGCCTGATCTCCTTGCTTAAAACCCCAGCTTCTGCTGACATACCATAAACTGTGCTGTTAAAATAGTAACCACTGCCTGGCATCAGACAACCTTTGTTAGAGCCTCATTTTAATAACTTCTCGTCATGCAGCGAAACGTCTTTCGGAAAAGTGGAGAAAAGTGCTTTAAACTTCTTTTTCAAGTCCCTGAATTAAAGTAAACACCCTCTGCGTGAAGAAAGCTTTTAGCTGATCAAAACTAGTCTGGTGCTAAGTAGTTTCAAGCTAATAGCCAGTAGTTCTGGCCACATTTTGAAGAGGAGAGCTGACAAATAGTGGCGCTGAGGGACGCGTCCCCATTCTAGGGGTCTAGAATGCACAAGGCCAAGAACCGCAGTTTCTCTTCCATCTGCTTAAATGAGCAGATGCGATTCTAGTCAGGCTGCCTTCGGTCTGCTTTGACCCACTTACAACCAACTTCATTAACCACCAAGCTTATGGTGTAATTTCATAGTGGCAGGGGATTTCGTTCCCAGCCCAGCTTACTGGTCACATCCCTCCCGGAGCAGGCGCGGCCAGTCTGTCTGCAGGGACCCGCCGCCGGGGGTTCAGTTACCCAGCGTTAACAAACCCTCTTGTATCAAATTAGCACGGGCACCTCTGCTGCTCTGAAAACACAGCCACGGGAGCAAAAAGCTGCGAGTTCTGCTCCCTTCCCCTGGCAAAGAGGCAGCAGAAGCAAATGTGTTTGCCACCTTCATCGCTGCGGTTGGCAGCTCCACAGCACTTCCAACTTTCGCGTTGGGCCGTAAGTACAAGCGGTGGAACCATCTGTTAGGGGTTTTTTTTTTCAGACTTGAGAGAGCAACTCCAGAAGAAAAAGGCAACAGAAAGGAGAGGTGGCAGTATTTCAGATCACTGTAGCTGGATTCGCCAAACCTCATCTGTCAGATCTCTTATGCAAGGTCTTTCCAAGTGAAATTTGTGGGAATATGGACTAGTGTTGGGTTTGTGTGGATTTTACACTTCTACAGAGAAGTGTAAATGTGGCAATATGTTCCTTGTAGTCAATAGTGATGCAAGTATATCCAAAATATTTGTTGTCAGGGCCTGGATTCTGCTGTTAGTTACATCTGGCTGGCCGTTGCTATTGCAGGACCTCTCTCCGTTCTTTTTCAACAGTCTTGGGCTTCTAGAGAGGTCCAGGCAACTGGAAGCTGGCAAATGTTCTCTCATTTTTCAAGAAGGGTAAGAAAGGAAGACCCTGGTAATTACAGGCCTGTCAGTCTCTCTTTGGTGCCTGGCAAAACTATGGAGAAGGTTATTCTGGGACCTACTGAAAAACACTTGAGAGACAGCACAGTCACTGATCATAGCCAGCACGGGTTCATGAGGGAGAACTCCTGCTTAGCCAACTTAATTTCCTTTTATGTCAAGGTCACCCATCTAGTTGACCAAGGGTAGGCCATATATGTGGGTTTTCTTGATTTCAACAAAGCTTTTGATACTGTCTGTCACAGTAACCTTCTGGAAGAAATGCCCAGGACACAGCTAGACAAGTCCATAAAGCATTGTGTGAGCAGGTTGGGTTCAGAGAGTTTTAGTAAATGGAGTTACCTCAGGCTGGTGGCCAGACACCAGTGAGGTTCTTCAGGGCTCAATTTTAGTGCTCGTTAATGTTTTTATAAATGACCTAGATGCAGGAGTCCAATGTACATCAGGCTTGCTGAGGATACTGAACAAGGAGGAGCACTGGACTCCCTCAAGGGTAGAGAGGTCTTGCAGGGAGATCCAGATAGACTGGAGAGCTGGGCAGTCACCAGCTGTATGAAAATTAACAATAGCAAGAGCAGGATTCTCCAGTTGGGACAGGGTTATACATACAAACTGGGGGACAAGCGGCTGGAGAACAACCCTGCAGAAACAGATCTGGGGGTGTGGGTTGGTGGCAAGTTGAGTATGAGTCAGCAGTGTGCCCTGGCAGCCAAAGGGGCCAACCGTGTCCTGGGTTGCATCAAGCACAGCACAGCCAGTCGAGGGAGGTGATTATCCTACGAGACATTGCTGTGGCACCACCTCGAGTTCAGTCTGCAGCTCTGGGCATCTCAATACAAGAGTGACATCAATGAGTGTATCCAGAGGAGGGTGACCATGATGGTGAAAGGCCTTAAGGGCAAGACTTACAATGGGTGGCTTGAGGCCACTTGGTTTGTTCAGCTTGCAGAAGAAAAGGCTGAGGGATGACCTCGTTGCTGAGGGGTGACCTCATCACAGTCTACGACTTCATCAAGGGAGAGCAGTGGAGAGGGAGGTGCTGATCCCTCTGACGACCAGTGGTAGAACATGAGGAAACAGAATGAAGCTGCATCTGGAAAGTTAAGATTGGACATTAAGAAAAGACTTTCCACTGAGAGGGTGGCCAGTCACTGGAACAGGCTCTCCAAGGAAGTGGTCAGGGCACCAAGCCTGTCAGAGTTCAAGGAGTGTTTGGAGGATGCTCTTAGTCATATGATACAGTCTTAGGTAATCCTGTAGGAGCAGGGAGATGGACTCGGTGATTCTTATGAGCCTCTTCCAGCTTGAGATATTCTAATGTAACTCCATCTAATGCAGCTGGGATGGTTTTAAAAGCAGGATTTGGCAGTCAATTGTTACTGATTGTTTAAAAGCAGCCCAAAAGTCTGTAGTGCTTGTTTACAGTTTTTCTCCTACATTTTACGTAGAGAGTTGGCTGAAGATATGGGACTTTCTCAGTAAACCATGATGAGTTTCTACTCTCTCTGCTTTGAGCAACATCGTAAGCAACAACTTCTAACAGTTCTGTTTGCTTAAAGCATTTGTCTTAAGTACTTACGGCATGAGAGTCAAGAATGACCCTGACAGACAACCGTGGTGGTTCCCTCCCTGCCCTCGTGCAACTGACAGCAGTTGTCAGAAGAACCGAGCCACTCGTGCAGGACATGCCGTGCTACCCATAGCTTCCCAGGAACGGTTCTTGCATTTGCTTCTTTGCTCTTTTCTAGGTACCGTAGTGAGAAGATGACGATGAGCTACACAGAGTACCTTGCCCATCGTCAGCATCATCACTTCCAAAATGGTATTGGGCACCCCCTTCCACCGTACAACCATTATTCCTGACACTGAGCCGCATGACCAGTCACTGGACCTCTCTGCAGACCTCTTCCCAGGAGACCCTGCCCCTTCTTGGTCTAGCTATCTCTATTACTGTACCATTTTATGATGATAGTTTCCGTTGCTGTGCTGAGGCTGCCTCCTTGGTCAGGCTCATCATGGCAACGGGAGGGAAAACCGCAATTACTACAAAGATCCCCTACGTTTTTTATTACCGCGTCACTGCAGATTTTTTTGCAGCATATACAGCCCTTGGGGTTTTTATGGAATTTTAAATTTCTACTTCATTAACATTGAATTATATCAATCAAGGCTTTCTGTGACTGTGGATGGAAGGAAGAGTTTAAGGATTACAGTTAGGGATGCTTTGCTTAGCAAAAAGGCTTTCGTGGCTTTTGCGTTACTAGGTGTGACAGGGAATGAAACATATCGGATTCAGGTATTATATTAGACAATGAATTGCATTTTCATAATGTTCTTAATAATGTTGTGTGCACAATATCTCACCCCCACAGGAAAGATGTCATGTAGCTATTTACATGATCTTCAGAGCCAGCACCTACAGCCGACATGGCAAGGCTGACATCCAAATGCTTTTTTTGGATGAAGAGAAGCAGTTACACGTACAGTGAGAGGTGATGTCAACACGGCAGCGTTGTCAGAATCAAGTGGTCTAATTGACTGGGCGTGACGTAATCCAGTAGCTACCAGATACCTTTGTCTCCCGTTCTGTGCTGGGAATCGAGGGCAGTCCAGCCCTGTCGAGACTAGGCAGAGTAACGCCTTTGTAATGAGAGGATGCCGTTCTGGTCATCTCAAATTCGGAGTGACATTGTTTTTAAAAAGAGGTTGGTGAGTAGCAGAAGTCATCGTGGGAAGAAAATGGATTTAGATTTTAGTGCCTTTGACTATGACATAACTATATGCTTATAGATAAAATCCATAGGAAAAATTATAGCAAATATGCCAGACATTCTAGCAAACTGTATCTTGAGTCTGCTCTGGCGTCAGGCTTTTGGGGATTTTTTTTAAAGTGAGGTTTTTGGTTTGTTTGGGGCTTTTTGTTTGTTTATTTGGGTTTTTTTATAGCAAACCTGCTTTGGAAAAGAAAAATCCTTGGTTTGTTCTTTCTTCCTCTTTTGAACTTGCTGAGTTTTACCAAATCAGGAATAGTTAGATTAAGTTTGCTATTGTTTAAACAAGAAAAAAAGACTGTTGGGAAAGCACAGGACGAGTATGCCATAATTGTGCATGTTTTCATCTATTACAGGAATAGTACTGGGGAGCTGTAGGTACTGGGTAATAATTCTGGTACCCCTCCACACAGTCAAAGAAAGAAAACTGATTGGAACTTTCTCCTGCTGTAAAACTAGGATTTCCTAAAAGGTCTGCAGGGTCAATTTGCAAGCCCAGGGTATGGTAGGAGGTAGCTCCTTGCTCATGTGCCTGCAGAATTCCCACTGATACCTGCTGTAGTTCAGTGCACGTTCGAGGGGACAGGACGTGCCATTAGAGAAAGGACCTTCCTGAGACAAGTGAGTAAAACCACAGTGAGCAGAAATTCCAGTGATTCTCAACGAATGTTTGTAAATACAGAGATATATAAAATTCAAACGGATAAAATCAAATTCAATTGTTGGAAAAAAAAAGAAATCAGACTAAATTGTAAAAACCTTTTAATAGGGTTTCAAACCCAGATATGGGTAAATTATGCTCGTCCCTCATGCGAGGTTAGCTTTGCCACTTAATTTCTATGGAGGTTCATGTAGAAGGTCTTTGGTATTCCTTCATCCACAGCATTTGATGTCCAAATAGTAACACTTTCAGTTGTGATGCCTTAATTTATAAGCAGAGGGCCTGAAACTTCAGGAGCCGAGAGATGCCAGCCGGAGGCTGCGAAAATTAATAGATGTTTATACAGAGGCTATTTTGGATGATACTGATGTCTTGTTTCTACTTGGGGAACGCTTTTAAATGGACGAGTCTTCAAGTGGAAACGGTGAACAAGTGGCTACCTGATAGAGTTGTGTTGGGGTTTTTTTCTTGCCCTTATAGGGAAACTGAGCACAAACGGAACCATTCTGCTGCAAAAAAAGTTCATCATCCAAGCCCATCTTTCTCTGTCATCTCGTTACAGCACGCTCATGCTTCTGTGTGAGCCCATTGTTAGAAGTTTTTTAAAAAGATCTATTATATATAAAAATATATATGTATTGAAAGGTGCTATTCAACCTCAAGCAGGTCACGTGACTGGTCATGCGGATCTAAAATCATATCAGATTTTTTAAAAAATCTTCGATATATGCAGATGTTATACAGAATTTCTTACCAGTGTAATAATGATATACTGATGAATAAACAATCCTGCAGGTTTTGAAGGACAAGGTCAGCAATACTTCCCACCATGGCTTGGGGGAGAAAAGGATAGTTTTGTCTCCTTTTTGTATACAGCATAATGCACAATGCATTTTTGTCTATCTCTTAGTAGCTGTTGCTTAAAAATAGAGTTAAAAGGGTGTTATACAAACTGTAAAGGTGTGCTTCTGAAATGAGTTCATGCCAGGCCCTTCTGGACCAGAGTTTTGTATCACTAATTAAAAAAACTGTTACGGAGCCTGTGGTCAATCAGATGGCATGCTACTTTTTTGAACCAAGATTGGAATAATCAATCTAGCTGCAGTGTTTCTAGGGCACCTACCTCCTCAGCATGCGAGTGCTGAAAACGCTATGGATTGTTTCTGTGTTCCTGTAGGTCTGTTTGTCCAGAACGTGCAGTTCACTGTGACACGCACTGGGGCAGAACAGGGCTGTTTGCTCACAGCTGACCAACAATTGCTTTCACAAACGCCGCTGCCTGGTGGTTCTCTTTATACCCTCTTGGATAGAGTGCTGGGTCTAGACACCCTTCTTTTTGTTTCATTTGGGGTACTTTATAAGAAATCAAGGTACAGCCAAGTAGCTTAGTTCACTGTTTTTTAAGTTGGAATACTAATTTTTTTATGATCACTACTCAGTTTGCCTTATTAATTAAAGAGGTTGTTGGGTTTGGTTTGGGTTTTGGGTTTGGTTTTTTGTGTTTTTTTTTTTAATTTTTCTGATTCTTTTGCTTAATGTTCCCAAACCCCCTGTTCTGTAAACCGAGTTAGGCAACAAAGCCGTAGACTTGACCTGAAAGCATTACTTAGTCTTGCCTCCAGTGGCCTTCCTTCTGCCCAGCCAGCTGTAGCACTGACTTTTCACCACCTGGGCCCGGCTGCTGATGGTCGCGAGGGAGGGCTCCCTGGCCCTCAGACCTCAGAGACACGAGCAAACCGAGGCGGTCCAACCCCTCTGCACACCCTGGCGTTTGTATACGGACCTCTCTACCTGTCCTCAAATGTGTGGGTTTTCCCCAAGTTGTCGTCTGGAGTAGGTTACATCTCTTATGTGTGTTAGATCGAACCAAAGAAGCCTCCAGCCATGCCCAAATGCTGCTCCTAAAGCCTGCCTTCCAGTCCTTACAAAATCCCTGCAGGATTAAATGTGTTAACTTTTTTATTTTTGTACAGTTTCTAACTGATTTTTTGCTAGTGATGTTAATTGAATTAAGTTTATTTGGGGAGTCTGAATATCTTCTCCATTTAAATAAACTGGTGACTTTTCCTTTTATGTTTAAAAAAAAAATAAAAAATGAAAAAAAGTTTAAAAAAAAAGAAAAAAAAAAGAGAAACCCCCAAGTGTGCCTCTCAGATTTAAGGGTTTCTGGTTACATTTATTCTTAAGACCAGCAATGATTCTTTATATACAAAGATATGTTTTCCTCGTTTTTTTATTACTGTTAAAGAAGAAGAAAAAAAAAAAAATAAAATACAAACCTCTTTCTTTGCTCTGGACCCAGTAATTGTGCTGGTACATAAACGCACTGAGAACACAAACTTTTGTTTGCGACTTTTGTAACAACTGATGACTGTTTTTGTATATCGAAGTTGATGATTCTTTTCGAGATATTTGGATCTAGTTTCTAAGTTATTTTAGTGTTTTATATGTTACAACAGGAAAAAAAAAAGAAGAAAAAAAAAAAGAACAAAAAAAACAAACAAACAACAAAAAAAAGGACTTGTTCACCAGCATTTTGAGTGACCTTTAATGCACGGTGACACACGGGCTCAGAGCTGCCTGGAGTAGCTTCTGAGGCCCCTCTTTTCCTTCCTTCCTTAGTAACTTGATTGATTACAATAATATCACAGATTACCTGACACCCCACCCCACCCCCCTTCCTTTCTAACTAGATCCTCCTTCCTCCTCCCACATTTAAATGCTATTAGTGTGAAGAAACTGTTGAAATGGGCATTTTAATATAAGTACGGCTTAAAAAGAGAAAAAGGGGAAAAAGCAAAAAAAAAACAAACCAACAACCTATCTAGAAGGTTATCTGTGGGTCTGTGAGATATGGCTGTGGAAAGATATTGTAGTAGTTTTAACACTATTGTTATTACCTTTTAAATCATTTACCCAATAAAATAAGGAAAAAGAATCACCATTCCGTTTTCCGTTTCTCTGCTCAATCGCGCGGCGTGGTCAGGCCCTGTTGTGTGCCAGCATCTGCACTTGGTGCCCACCTTAGGGGCCCGTGATGTGCTTAGGGATGGTTCCCTGTGATGTAACTCTTTCATTTTGCCTCCTTGTGGGCAGGGGTTGCGGGCAGGAGTCACTAAACAAGCCGAGGTACAGCCACAGTGATGTCAGATCATTACCGACACCAGTATCTATACTGGTTGTCAGGTCGGGTTTGTATGGTTTATGTCTAGTTTTAAACAGGGAATTTTGTCCAGGCTCAGCCCTTACTCTCTGAGAGGGGGAATGTGGTTTCAACCTCTTGAAGCAAAGCTTGGTTGCAGAACCAGTTATGCTGGTGTAACCAACGCGGTGCCTACACCTGTAGCAACGGTATCCACCAGAATAGGGTGGCAAAACGCGTATGGAGGCGTATCTTGCCCTACCACCCATAGTGATGGCCATACACTGCCTTCACAGTACACATTACCACAGTAGTGGGTGTGGGTTTAAAGACCAGCAGGGCCTGCTTTGCCATGAAGGATTCCTGTCTCACGCCTCGTATCCAGCCAATGTGTAGCCATTATTTTGACCAGACTTTTATGGGAGTGTAGATTTTGCACTGGTTTCTGCAGAGCATGGAGGGCCCGGGAAGAAGTCCTCTCCCCTTCCCCAAAAGTTTTTAGCCTTAACACAGTGGAGGCCATTTCTAAACTGTTCCTTGAGCAGATGCCGTGAGAACAGCTCACCAGCACCTGTAGGTCATTCACAGCGTCAGCCCTTCAGCAGCCCTGCAGCTGCTCTGGCAGCAGAGCTCCCTGGGGCCTGGCTTGGTCAGCGAGTGAGGGCACCTGGGCAAACCCACGCTGCACAGGGAGCTGTGCTGGCACCCGAGAGATGGGCTGGTCAAGGAGGGGAGAAGCTCCTGAGAAGCTACAAAGCCACAATCCTGCTGACGACAAAACAAAGGCCCCTGATGGGTTAAACCTGAGTTGGAGAACTTTGCTCCCCGAGCCAAATTCACAGTGCACTGAGACACTTTCTGCTGTGTGTGACTGAAAGGGAGCGTGTTACCTCTGCAGGATAACGCCCAAGACAGAGCAAGCCATTGCTCACACCTCGCTGAACTTCAGCTCTGATGTTAGATGGTCTTTTGGTTGCTTTTGACTAATTCAGTATTAATAGATCTCCTGTCTGTAGCTGCAAAGTCTTTGAAACCAAACCAATAAAATCCTTGTACCTTTTAGCTGTTGAGGATTGATGCAGCCATTAGGCCACTTGCTTTGGAACCTCCATTTAGAAGATTATTTTTTTTAAAAAAAAAAAAAAGGCAAGCCCAGCCCACCTCCAATGGGAAATCCTGCTTGGGTAAGTAGCTTCTACTGGTTTCACATTGCACAGTTTTGATATCATTAGTTTGAATTAGGTGAAACCTACCTAAAACTCCTGGTCCCCCAAGATGTATAACAATCAAAGCAGCAAAATGGTACTGCCTGTTAAGGATGTTTCAGAGGTGGAAATGCTTATTCTTACACAGGTGTTAGTATCAACCACGGAAAGGCTGGCTTACAGTTAGAGTTCCAGAGAGCTGCAGGGGGTGAGCAGTGGTGCCTGAAAAAGGAAATCGCTTGCTTAATTCATCTGGGGTTTCCATAAAGCACATAAATCATAGCAGATTCCTATTTAGGCTGTTCTACCAGTCTTTATACTGTTCAAGAGAATTGGTTCTGGTCCCCAGCTGTGTGAAAGCTCCAAACATCTGCAGTGCTTATATAAAACAGAGGTGGGCATGTCCAGGACGCTCTCTCGCCAGGACCTGACACCGTGAACCCCTGCCTCCCCGAGACGGACGGGGTTTTAAAACGCCTGAAGTGGGAACGCTCTGTGCCTGGCACGCTTAGAGTGATAACAGACTGTACAGCATCCATTAAAATGCATTTATTTGTTTTAATTCAAAGGTTTAACAACGATTTGCCCGGTGATCTGGACTTAGGGCACAACAATGAAAAACAAAAAATCATCATCAGACCAAAATACAAAACCAAGTGCACAAATTACCCCTTAGTTGCAAATCCGTTACTTCATAACCAAGTTTTAGCACATTAAAAAGTTTACAAAATTGATAACACTCTTACAAATTATTCGGAACTAAGCGCATAGGTGGCAGCTGAGCCTCTCCACGGCCACCTTTGCCCTTGCCAGCCCGTTCTGTGCATCACCCGGAGGGGCTGGGCCACCCAAACGGCGAGTCTCCAAAGCCCTTGGTGCTCCAGCCCCGCAGCAGGGCTGGGCTGGCGGGAGTGCGGTGGGTCCGCCCGCTGCCGCCTCTGCAGCGTCTGAGATAACAACTCCGGAAATGCAGAAATCATCTTAAAAAAGTACAAAAGTGACCCTGAAGAAAAACAAAGTCATCTAAAAAAAAAACCAAAAACAAACCAGCTTGGCTTTGACTAAGTTACACTAAAAGCTGCATTTACAGCACTAGCGCTTTGAGGACGGGATCACAAAAGCCAACAGGTTTGTCAGGAATCTCGTCACTGTAACAATGACAACGCCAGAGCTGACCTGTCTGCCTGCAGAAACCCGCCGCCTCCGAACAGAAGGGCTGCCAGATGCCCCCTTGCTGGGCTCTGCCCTTTTCAGAGCTGTGTTAACTGGAAGGACCACTGTAATGCCTAAGAATCCGCCCCTGGTGACAGAGTGAGCAAGCAGCACGCCCGTATTCTCCATCGGCTAGCGATGCTTTGAAAACAAACGCCTGGGGTTTAGATGCAAGACTTGGGACATAACAGTAAAGTACAGTAATTGTGGGTTGCAGATAGCCATTTCTGGAAGGAAAATGTAACTGGTTTTACCAAATATCAAATACACAGAAGTACCAACCCCCTGACTGTGGGCAGAAACAGATGGCCCCATCTACAATGAGGTGCTCCAAAACCTTAGGGTACGGGAAGGGCCTGGCTCCCCGTGTCCCCCAGCCTCGGCAAGGCAGCGCCCGCTTAACCTTGAGCACGAGGAGGTTCCGTCAAGCCCTAAGAAGCTGAACCAAACCTGAGGGTGGGTTTGTGTTCATAGAGGGGGGGGGTTTCACTGATTTATACAAGCATGCTCCAATTATCACCCCTCACGAGAAACAACACACAAATTCTTCTTTGGTGTTTAAACAGGAGGGAGTTAAACTGCGACAAAAGATTTTGGAGCGTTTGACAAGGGAGGACCATGGACTGCCCTTTCTATTGTAAAATCCCATCATCAGCTCCTGGGCAAGAGCTTCAAGTTATCTTGACACAGACTGTGCGTGTAGTGCCACAGGAGAGAATGCCATTAGCGTTCGAGAGCAGCGGCATAGTTTTTGCTCTTTAATTTCCAGCAAAAATAAGCATAAAAACAATTAAAGAAATCATCCCTGTAGCATAATAGCCCATAAACCAACCATTCAGGGAAAAGAAAACTGGCCTCTGCCAGGGAAGAGACTAAATAACCCCCGTGGAGATTTAAGTGTTCTGCTTTCCTGTTCCAACCAATATCCTGCACGCTGAACAAGCTCTATCTGATGTGTACTCCAAATAGATACCAAAGACAGCTGGGGGATAAAGGATGTGAAGTTCCATGACATTAGCTCCAGAAGTTCAGACCCTTGCTGCTCCCATTCTGATCTGTTCTTCAACTTCTGTGAAGCTTGTGGCTCAGCTGTGCTCATACAGGTTCTTGTGGCACCACACCACACCATAAAGCAAAATGAAACACTAAGCTTAAAAAGCAAGGGGAGGGAAGGAATAATTTAACTTTTGGGCCTCAAGAAAGAGATTGAGGTGCTGGAGCGAGTCCAGAGAAGGGCAACGAAGCCAGTGAGGGGTCTGGAGCACAAGCCTTACGAGGAGGAGCTGGGGTTGTTCAGCCTGGAGAAAAGGAGGCTGAGGGGAGACGCCATCGCTCTCTACAACTCCCTGAAAGGAGGCTGTAGCCAGGTGGGAGTTGGTGTCTTCTCCCAAGTAACAGGCGATAAGGACAAAAGGAAATGGACTCAAGTTGCACTGGAGGAGGTTTAAATTGGGTATTGAGTTTAGATTGGAAAAACTTCACCAAAAGGGTTGTCAAACATTGGAACAAGCTGCCTGCAGAAGTGGTGGAATCACCATCCCTGTGGGTATTTAAAAGATGCATAGATGTGGCACTTAAGGACATGGTTTAGTGGTGGACTTGGCCAGCGTTACAGTTAACGGTTGGGCTTGATGATCTGAAGGATCTTTTCCAACCTAAATGATTCTATTCTACCTCAGCCAGCTTCCTCCATATTGCACAACAAACAAAGAAGCAACAGCTTACCCTCAAGAAGAGGCGAAGGTTCCACTGCCGTCCCTCCCGCCTGACTCCAGTTGCAGCATTTGATTCTTAGAGCACCTCCAATACTTCTAAAACCCTTATTGAGTGTAGCTGCTGGTTTAGCTCTACTTTTTTGCAGAATTACCATGTCCCATTTTAGCAACTGAAATGGATACAGAAGAGTCCAACAAGCTGCAGCACCTGCACTGGTAAGGTTTGGAAGGGGAACCTGAGTGTCCCATTGGCACTGAGGAGCAGTTCCCATCAGCAAACTCCACGTTGGGAAATGAGGCCTGAAGTTTCTAGGGTGACTCAGAACAACGGGACCGGGGTAAGAGAAAAGCGTGAGTCAGGGCACAGTGGCTGATGCAGCTGCCCGTGGCCGGGGGTGGAGGGGAGGCAGGAGCAATCCCAGCGGTGCGAGCGGCACGGCTTCACCAAGAACGCGCTCATCCAAAGTGCCCCAGGGATTTCCCTGGTGGGAGCTGCCTTGACAGCACCGTTCCTCCTACTGAATTTGATGTCAGGTGGGAGAGCTGGCAAATTTTGCATTCCAAGCAAACAGCCTGCGCCGAGCCAGACACCTGAGCTTCTTTAAGTGCTTCTGCAGTGCGAGTGACCAGAGGCAGGCAGTGGTGGCAAAGGTTATACCTGTTTAGGATACCCTGAAGCGTACGACTACAGACATTTAGTGTAATGCTATTAAAAAAAAATAATAATAAAGCTGCTGCTACTTTCACATAACTCAGAAAATTTTCCAGTAACTACAATATTCTGAAGGAAAAAAAAAATAAACAGGAAAGATGCTTCAAAAAAAAAAAACAACCCAACCAACAAACCCCTGTAAAGTTAAGCAAATAACAATGCTAAGTAACATTTGCAAGATTTGGCTAAAATCACTCTATTGTAACACCAAGCACTCTTTCTAAACAGCATTGAATCCAACATAAGGCATTTGGCCAAATTCTTAAGTAAATAAATAGACCATGATACACTTGACAGTAACTCTGGGGAGGGAAGAATCACTGCTCTCTCATTCAGCTCTTCACAGGAGATGAAGTACGTTAACAGGGGTTATGCTTCAGCGTCCAGCCCTGCACATCTTAGTGTCTGCCAGCAACACCCTGCATTTCATCACAAGCTACTCAATCTGCTCAAAGAAACCGCGAGCACTTGTATCCCTTGGGCAGGTAATTAAGCGGTTCCGCAGACGGATTCAGCCCTTCCGTACCAACACGTTCTCTCTGTAGGCCCCGCTCCACAACTAAAGCACCCTCTGCCCGGCTTCGCTGGGGCAGGAGCGAGACCCCTCGATGAAATCCCTTCTGGACCGAGCCATTTGCAGGCTCAACCACTGACAGACACTCTGGTTGTGTGGGGAGCTCTGGATAGCAGGTGCTTCGCTTGCTCAAATTCCGACTGCAACCACCAGGAGCTGTACAGTCGGCATAACTCACCCTCGCTAGCCGTGTTTGATGGATAGTTTAGGTGTAGGTCAAGCTGGGAGAGTACAGTACATTTTATATACACACACACACACACAAGGCTTGGAAGCAAGCCAAAAAACAGCTTGTAAAGGAAAATGTGAGACTAAATATTTCTGAGGGGTACTTCTTCTTAAAAGTCTTATTAAGTGAAAATATTTGAAGTAGCTGTTTGTTCCCTCCCCAGTGAAAATTCTTTTATATTAAATAAAAAGAAAAAAATAAAGAAAAAAAAGAAAAAGGCAACCACTTCTCATTCATACTTTTCCTTCTTGAGGTATAATGACTGTACCTTGATTTCAGAATACATCTTCAGGTGATCCAGCTGGAGGAGGTATGATGGTTTGGTTTCTTTATCTTACAAGTCACAGCTTTGACAACACAATGAATCTATACATTGCAACAAGTACAACAAAATGCCCGCAGCCCTGAAACACAACAGTCTGCACAACAGACTGACAGGTCACTGCCTGGAAGATCACACTCAACGTTTCCCATCTTTCTGCCCAATGGCTTCTCCTCTAGCCCCCCAAAATTTAACAGGTATGTATAGTTTACTATTTATCATTCTGCCTGTCTACATCCTGTTCCCCGAAAGATGTGTTGGCAGGAAGCTTTAGCCACAGTAGTAAACTGGACCAGCAGAGGCCTGCACTGATTTGACTGAATTCTTTCTTATACCTGTATGGTAAGATCAGTGTACAGAATGTCTGAGAGCTGCAGGGAGAGAACAGAGTCCTTTTGTTTCCTCGCTAACCACTCTGCTGAGCGAGGATCAGCGTAGAACACAAGGAGGAATGTTTCAAAAGCTAGTAAGTAAAAAACACAAAATGCTGATGTTTACATTGGACTTTGTATTTTCACTCCCTCTCCAGTCTAAGCTATGTGAAAAACCCTCCCTTTGTTCAAAGTCAGGTCAGAACCAGGATGAGATATCATAGCTTATATGTAACGCGGGCTCTCAAAATTATTTCAACATGATATTTTTCCACTCGCTTAAATACAACCATGTCCAAAGCATCAAGATCTGATGGGACTTAGCCAGACATTTATCCACAGCAGCGTAGAAATCAAGTAGTCAATTAGAAGAACAGAAGAAAATATTTTGGAATGAGTTCTTGTTCCCCATCATTTTCAACCAGCTTAAAGAAAATACAGTAGAACCTTATTGTGTTGCACTTAGGGACTGGGAGATTAAGCGTACATCGTTTCACTGGGACCATTTAGCAACATTCAAGGGCTAAGAGTTAAGCCAGGACGATGCACTTCAAGATGCATTCTGTTCACATCAGTGGAGTCTTGTAATTCAGCTTTATTTCCTACCCTATGATATAAGTGTACTTCTATTTAATGGAAAATGAGTCAAAACGAGGTAGCACTGCCACTCTCTTTGCTGGAATGTGGATCCTGGCCTAATTTTAAATGGTAGCTTAGCAAGATTCTACTGTAATTACACAAGATGTATAAAACACGAACCTTTTCCAGAATAAGGCCACTAATTTTGCCATCGGCAGTAGGCAGTGAGAAACAGCAGTTAAAAAAACCTCACTTGGTTACAGAGGTGTTTTTGAGGCGATAAACTGTGGGGAGAAGTATAAAAGACATTGTCCTCTCATCCCTACTCTTTGTTTTCCAGTATAAGTATCTCTGCTTCCCGTAGGTGCTACTCCATGGGGAGACATTTCAGTCTATTTTCTTAGGTGGGAGCCTAAGCAAGTCCACGCTACATTTAAAGATGGGGACAGCACTGTAAAACAGTAGGATTACGAGCTTCCCATGAGTCATGGTCATGACAGTCTGATGTCCAGATGCCCAGATTCGATACCAGCGCCCATAAAAAGGATCTGAGACGGCTGGGCACAACATGTTGTTCAAATTCACTTCTGTAACCTGAGAAAGTGACAACAAATTCACAGATTAACAATATTTTTGTGTTGCACTGATTCAGTTACCTAAAGTGGTAATTTTGAAGTTACCATAATCATCAAAAATGTTTCGGTGACAATCCTTTGTTCAACACATTTAGGGCATCTTTCAGAAGGAAAGCAGATTCAAATTCAGTTGTGTGTATAATGGATGGAACAATGCAGGTACAGAACCGATTTATGAAATATTTTACCAATACTTATGAGATAGAAATGCCCACTAGAGCATGCAATTAAAATTTTGCATACAAGTAGTCTTATCCATATGTATCTTGGCACTTCAAGAATCTAGGGAGTATTTTTACTTTGAATGTACTTGCAAGCTATCCATTTATTAACCTGTCTTTACTTACCAATCCCAGAATCTGCAAGATGCTAAAATGATATACAAACATAAACCCCGTGGATAAAAGAGCCCACCAGAAATTGCAGAGGGGTTCTGGAGTGTAGATACCTTGAAAAGAAAGGAATACATTAGCGTTCAGCCGAATTGCTTTGTCCATCAAACACTCATGCATAATCCTCTCCCTTCTCCTCAGTGGATGCTGGGGCATCTGGCTTTAGCTGATAACCTACTCAATACCAGGAGAGTAATTAATATTTGAGAGCCTTATTTCTTACCTGGAGCGTCCTGAACAGTTTCTTCCCTCCTGCTGCTGCAGCAGTAAAATGTACAACACGGTACCTCATTAAGGTTGCCTATTATTCACCAACACCAGGGATTTTTACCTCATTCTTCCTTTCAACACAGAAGTACTAAATGATTTAAAAAAACAGTAAAAACCAGGCTATTTACACTTAAAGATCTGCTTCTTATGGGAGCTAAGACCCCAGCATGCCCAGAACTAACCTAGACAAGTGGCAGATCCTGCACAGCACTCTAGGAGAGCATAGCCGAAATGCCACTTCCTCATTTTACAGTTGTTTCACAACTATTACAAACCAGCTTGCACCAATAATGTCCAGGAACAGAAAATTGTACACACTACAAATGATTTTTTCATCAGTAGATATCACAGATACCATAAAATACTTTTTCCCTTCAAATGAGATAGCAGATACCACATTATCTATTCTTGTGTTCACTTGTCTCTCTCCTCCTGAAAGTAGCTTTTTTTCAATTTACTGACAAAACACAATGTCATGCGAGCTAGAACGTACCAAGGAAATCAGACCTAATAAAGGTGCCCTTAGATACAAGGCTACTTTTAGATTTAAATATTCCAACATCACATGGTGAGAACAAAACCAGTTTACAGAGTTCTCAAGCTTCTTACTAACAGACATTAAAATTTCAGTATAAAATACAGGGATAAATTGTTTTCTTTATGACTTTAATAACTTAACCTAGAGACACAAAAGGAAAAGATGCACCATGTCAAGCTGCTCAGCCACCATAAGAAGTTGTAGAATGTCAGATGATTGTAAAAACACACTGGCTTTTTTTTTTATCTGCCTTGTCCGCTCTCTTATCCATCTGATATTATGAAATACTGGAACGTGCACCCAGTACTCAAAGGAGAGCTTACGGCACAGAGTGCAATATTCCTGTGAGCCTTTGCTAGCCAGCACAGCCAGTAACTACCAGGAAGATTAAACTTCAGCATATACTGTGCAAGGCTTCTGGGAACTCACATAACTACACGTGTGGCTGGCTATGCCAGCAATCATCAGCCTAAAGCTGCTATGAGTATGCCTGTGGATGGCATTGTGTGTGGATAAAGGCAGGTAAGTGCTGTTACTCGCTTTACCATACCACCACATAACAGCACATCCTGTCTCAGGGTTAAGATCCCTGGAGGACTGCTTTCTCAATCCCTATTGCCCTTTTACAATTCTTTTTTGCATAGTTCTCTTCCACAGTTTGTACCCATCATGCCAGTACAGGTTGAGTTTGCAGTAGCTACCTGAAATAATCTAATTTAAATATCACTTTGTGAATGCTACAAATGCAAACTTACCTACACTTTATTGTCTAAAACTACTTCTCTTCACTGTCCACTCAAAATCCATGGCTTCTCTGTTGCTAGCCAGCAGGCAGTGAGGACTTGACAGTGTGCTTGGATGACAGCAACACATATGCACCCCATATATCACTCACTGATTTTAATGAGGAACAGTATTAGTGTAATTACCCAAGAAACAACTGCACACCCTGCTTCAGCAAGCAAGCTGTGACTTGGTGCAACCATGACGAATAGGAGCAGAGAAGCTACTCTGAAAGCATAAGGCAGCTCCTAAGATTTTTTTAGCCAGTGGGTAGGTGAAGGTCAGAAGAAGCATCTAAACTATAAGCAAAACCCAAAGGTAAAAGTGACCTCTACATGACTAGCTTTAAGTGGAGTGCTCCAGGGGTAAAGGGAAAAAATCCACAACAGTCTAATTCTTTGAACACACTTTGCAAGGGGGACCCAAGAGCTGGCACCCTATCGAGAAAACAGCACGGAGACTTCACTCAAACAGCAGTGATATTCATTAAACTCCACTGCCTGAAAATATCAGATACATGATACCACCTTGAGTAGGGAGCAAGAGAAGAAACAACTAGCCTTGGTCTCAGAGTTCAGAAGACCACAGATCTGGTTTTGGCTGCACCAACTGTTTCAAGCTATAAACTCCTTGTGCTGCCTCCTCAGCTGTAGGGCAAAGAAAACATCATTTGACTTGCAAAGTGGTTTGTCTTTGCAGGTTTAGGTGCATGTTTAACCCAGATGCAAAACACAAAATAAAATTTACATGTGGTATCTAAAAGAGCTCCCAGGAACCAGCAGAGTAGTGCCACACCAAATTTGTTTTCACAGGAACTCGCCTGGTTAGCAGTTGCCTGTGATGTTTCAAAAGTACTCAACAAAACCTGCAAACAGAGGGTAGTAGTCTAGAGAGAAAAGCTAAAATCCAGAGACCTTGATATTTGGGGGACAAACAGTGCATAACAGTACATAAAGCCTAAAACAGAGCAGCAAACCCAGCTATGAAACAAGCCTGGAGGGAGAAAGCAGTCATTAAAAGACTAAGGAAATTACACAAGATGACAAAACAGATCAGTGCCATAATTTGGCTTTGAATCCAAGCTTCTCATGTCCAGCTTCAATCTAGTCTGGGAATCCTGTTTCAGAAATGACTCAGGAGAGCTGTGCAGGTTCCTGCAGCAAAGGGTCTCACACTGCTACATCCTCTCTCTGTTTCAAAACTCAAGAAAAATACATTAGCAGCTCTCAGCCTCCACAGTCCATTGAAATCACTATATAATAGAAAAATCCCTCCTTGATAGACTTTGCAATCTTAAAAATAATAGTGTGGTTTTCAGCAGTATCATTATTTGGACATCAAGAGACATAAGAGAAACAATGATCTCTACACAAAAGCATTCCAGAGAGCTCTGGATTCCCAAGTGTGCCTTGGAAAACTAATTTTAAATTCATACCTGGGATATTTTCTGTACATTTCTCATTAGATAAATAATCACTATAGATTTTATTCCTCTACAGTCCTGCTATTCAGCAAATGACTGTTTAATGGAGCAGCATGGTCTATTTTCTGTAGCACACACTGTTAGCAGAAACATACAAACAGGAAAATTGAGACCCAGCTGAGCGGGGTTGAATGGCCCGTGTTGGCTTTGGCAAAACCTACTTGCTGCTCCCATAGGAAATCAGTTTGACTGGGGTAGCAGTGAGTTTCACTCCCTGTTCACCAAGGACCACAGGCAATTCTTATATGATGAAAAAATTCAGACTTCAAAAATTCAATCCCACTGTCAGTCTGGCCCTTACTCTCAAAAATGCTCACACCCCGGACAGTTGAGGCTGTTCCAAAACTGGGTCATCCAAATAGACTGTATATTTGTTTTTGTGTTGAAATAGCACAGCACTGCATATTTCAGTTTAAAGTAAACTTCATTATTTCAATAACATTGATAGGCAAGACTTCATATAGATTGAAGAGCTTGGGGTTCATCATCTGCTTCTGCAACAAGAACGTGTTGAACTTGAACATGCCCAAGTGATTAATTTTGCCATCTAGGAAATGGAAGGATGGCTTTAAAAATCTAAAGATCAACAAAGAGACCAAATTTACTTTATACTGCTTTCCCCCTCAACATCTTGTGCTAGTTCTAGGGTTCTTATGAAATATTATTTTCTTTTAAAGTTCTCAAAACATATGCTTGTAAAAATTTGAATGTGACTTAATAGAAAGTAACACTTTTTTGTATTTCTATGAACATATAAGGCAGGAGAAAATTACTCACTGTTTGAATTAGAACCTAAATATAGATAATTCTTTTTTTTTTTTAATATAGTAGGGTGTTAAAATAATTTCTTTTTTAAAATAGTGTCTTGCTTTCATTCCTACTACACCATTCCTACTGCAGCTTTACCAGTTTCCCAGCCCAGCACACTCTCCTTCAGTAGCCTCACAATTACAGGTAGACCTGCTTAATCCAAAACTCAGAACAATTATTACAATTCTTCATTTTCAAGCTTATAAAAGTGTGAGGGCAAATTTATTTCCATTTCAGTTCCCCTGATCAAAGGGTTAATTCTAGTAGTGTGGCCTATTGAGCTAGCCAAGAGACCAACCTTCCTTTCCGGGGGAAACAGGAACTATGTTCTCCAGAGGATAAGCCTGAAATCCACTGTTTCCCCTACAGCTGTTCTGAATCACAGAATATCAGGGACTGGAAGGGACCTTGCAAGATCATCCAGTCCAATCCCCCTGTCGGAGCAGGAACACCGACATCAGGTCACACAGGACTGCATCCAGGCGGATTTGGAATGTCTCCAGAGAAAGAAACCCCACAACCTCTCTGGGCAGCCCATTCCAGCGTTCTGTTACCCTCACTGTGAAGAGGTTTTTCCTCATATTTTCTATGTGTATATTTCAAAATACTACCTTGTGCCAGGAGACTTCCATCTCCCTCAATGCCAGCTACTCTCACTGGAGTCAGCTCAAACAGGGGTCTTATATTACCTTCTCTTCTCATGAACCATTTCTTATGTTCCATAAAGCAGCAGCAGCAGTTCTTCCACTTCCTTCACATAGCAGTAGTTCTGTCTATTGGTACATACCTTTCTACGCTTCTCTATCTCCTAGAGAGACAGAGGCCTAACAGACCTCGGGCCCACTCAGAGAATGCCAAATTAACTTCCTTATTTAGTTTTAAGTGTTTAATAATAGGCCACCATAGTCTCAAAGGAACTGTAACTGCCCAGTGCCTAAAGCTCAGAGGGTCACATAACAGAGACGTGTCCCCTCCTCTTCATCCCCAGCTCTCTTAAATCATCAAACCAGATTATCCAGAAACGATCCCAGGTACAAGAGAGCCTGCACGTGAGCCTGTGGCCAGAGCCCCAGCACCCACCTACAGCTGCAGGACAGGGCCACAGTCACCCACTGCTCCCACTGCCGCGGTGCACACACAGCCAGACAGTGAACTAGGAATTCACAGCTAATACACGGGATTCAAGCTGAAATAGCAACATGGAGGCTGCCAGCAGAAGAACAACACACAAGAGTCGACAGGTCTCCAAGTAATTAAGAGTTTCAGTTGAAAGAACGGTACCACACATTATCAAGTACTTTAGTGAGGATGGAGATAAACTAGATTTATGACTACCTAACTCTATTAAAATAGATAGTGATTTTTCTTCTAGAATACTACTAAGGTATATAATAAAACCTGCTTTATAACCTGATTTAAAAGCTAAGATATAGCTAAATACACAGTGTCACAAAGTGAGGAAGTCTGCAACAGCTAGAGATGTATTTAAATACAGCAATCCCTTAGTCTTGCCAGCAAGTCCTAACAGCTGGTGGAGAACATGAGTTTAGATCCCCAATTGCTTTAATTGCACTTTCCTAATTTACAGCCAGAGGAAAAACGATCCTTTCGTCTGGTACTCGGTATCTGTGCTCTACATCTCACACCTTAACCCAGCTTCTCATTAGGTAAGAAGCGCTGCGCTGCCCTTAGGAAAGCTGCCTGTACAGAGCTGCTTCTGTCCATCTGCCTGAGTGCGACAGAGGCAGGTTCCATGAGAGGGGAATAAATAAACATAACAAAAAAATAAATAAAAAAAAAAACTTCTGTTGGCCTTCTGACAAAGCATAGAGCTTCTGATGCCACTTAGATCAAAAAAGAAAAGGACTTAATGACTTGAATCAAAGAGACTGCTTCTTTATTGCTTATAAAGATGCAGCATTTGCCTTATAACCTGAAAATTCTGACTCTGCTCTCAGCAAAACACTCAACTACTTAATTATTTAGGGTGTATACGTCTGTCTACTTGTGCACAGCTTGTGAACTGGCTCTTAAAATACATTGGGACAGACCACAGGAGTGTCCAAAATTTACAAGGCCATTACTGTCAGTTTTGGCTCCAAAAGAAGATTCCCTCCCCCACAAAAAAAAAGACAACCAAATCAATATATTCTCTCCACAGTGAGGGCAAACTGCATTTGAAATGTGAATCTTGAGCGTTTGCATGGCCGCTGTGACAGAGCTGCTGCCTCCCCCTGCAGGCTACAGTGTGAGAACCACACAGCCCTTCAGTGACACCAGTACAAAAGCCTCTGATTAAGCATATATGATCATAGAATCATAGAATCATTTTGGTTGGAAGAGACCCTTGGGATCATCAAGTCCAACCATCAGCCCTACTCTACAAGTTCTCCCCTGCACCATATCCCTCAACATCACATCCAATCTACTCTTCAACACAGTCAGGGATGGTGACTCCACCACCTCCCTGGGCAGCCAACTCCAGTTCCTGACCACTCTTTCTGTGAAGAATTTTTTCCTGATGTCAAGCCTAACCCTACCCTGCTGCAGCTTGCAGCCATTCCCTCTTGTTCTAAATTAAATTCTAAATTATGATATTCTGGAACTTCATGTACGGCTGCTCACACATCAGATTACTCCTTAAAGCAATAAAACCCTTACTTTTTTTGAAGTAGAAAAATGTTAAGTCAACTAAATCATGCTGGGGATCTCAAAACACAAGAAAGTTTAACTCCTGAATTCCTCTGCTAGGGGAGCTGCTATAAATGACCCCTTTTTTCAAACTGTTGTGGAATGGTATCATCTGCTTACAGTACTCAGGAAATAACAATTCCACATTGATTAAACTTCAGTGTGATCTGAAATAAGGTTCTCATCTAATCTTGTCAATTCTATCCAAAAACCTGACCAAACTAGCTTAAGGACCAAGATAGTCAAAAACTGTGAGTCTCTAAGGCCAATGCAGTGCAAACTAGAGTTTTTTCATTGTGTTAAGAGTATACGTGAGAAAAACTAAGTTGCCCTGAACACCACTGAAGGTCTTTAGTACCTTGATCTTGCCAGTGCATTAACCAGAAGGTGAGGTTAATGAGCTGTCACAACAGTTGTGGTAGTTTGAGACCTTACACTTCCTGAAGCTGCCATCTCCCTAAACATCTACCAGCAATCTGTATTCCAGTAGCATAAAGTATATGTTATCTGGGCATACTCATGCTTCAGAAGACCAGCTTAGGTGTAGATGAAAGTGGTTTGAGGAGTTGTTTATTGAAAGAGTTGGTTTCATGGTCTAAATCTCTGCTGCTGTGCTTCCCATCTTCTTTTCACCTTGACATTGCACCTCCCTTTTGCCAGTCCTAGCACTCAGACTATGCTCAGTGAACAAACCCAGAAGCTACAAAAGCACTCATACTTTTTTTTGACAGGGAAGCAACGGTCTCACCTCCTACGGACACGAGAAAACAGTGACCTACAGCTCTGGTTTAGCCTATGCTGCTGTTTCAGGAATGCTGTGTCCTAACCAGATGCATGCTATAGTTTTTGGCGAGGTTCACAGGTGACAGAAGGTGAGATTCATTCAGCAGAAAAGTTGCCGACTGCAGCTGCACTTCATGTGAGAACTGCCTCGAGTTCTCAACCTTCTGTGATGGCCTGTTAGATCTGCACTACATCTCGTTTGCACCAGCGCCTCTTCCTGTGGCCAAGGCAGATCTCAGCCATAGTGCATAAGCATTTCTGTTGTCTAGCCTGGCACGCAAGCGCACGCATACCCGTCAGAAGGTGAAGCATGGAAATGTTAGTATGGGAACGTATGGAAATTCATATTCACTCAGTACAGAGGGGAGGGGAGAAGGAAGAGAGAAAGAGGTCTTCATCCCCAGAGGGAACACATCCTTGAGCTTCAGCAAGTTCACTGAAGCCTGAGTTATGAACATCTTTCTCATCAATTTGTTCCTAAGCATGGTAAAGCCCCAACACTTACGTGTGGGGGTGGGGAGAGGGGAACATGAAGGTGATGCTACCAGCACAAAACAACCCGTCTTCACCACTGTAACAAATAGCAGGGAGAGAAGGAAAATAAGTGATCAAGGCCCCTGTTTGCTCTCACCCAGTTTCCTTTCAAAAAGGAAACGCTTCAACGGGATGCGTGAGCATCATTGGTTTAATACTTGCTTACTGTGTCAACCAAGTCAGGCACGCAGTTCTGGGTAGAATGAGCCTCAAATCAACTCTGCTTCAGCTGTTCTGCTCAACCTTCCTTTGAGAAATGTTAGTGTTACAATTGAGATGCTATTAAGGCTCTAAGTTATATTTGCAGATTCCAAATAAAACTGGAGTAGTGTATCTTTCCACAGATAATTCATTCTTTTTCATTTTTCCAGTTTCACTACCCTTCCTACTTATCCCAATCCTAATCCATTAGATTCACTGATGGAATTTTCCGTTTACAATACAGAACTAAAGCTGCATGCTGATCAACAGCAGTGATGAAAAAGCAATTTTCACAAGATATGGTTAGGATAAAGGGTGTGACCTGCTCAGAAAGTACTTTAAACAAAGATGCAAGTGAGATGACATTCACAAATGTTTTCAGGCTGAGTAATTTTTCCATCAAACATTAGGTGCCCTGTGGCACTATCCATAACTACTATAAAAGGCCACAGGCTTTTTGCTAATAAGGTGCTACAGTCAGTTAGAAGCTCAGGAGCCAACTGCATAAGAAAATGAACAGTTATTAGTTACACAGCCTAGGGCAGTCTCAGTTGATAGATTGAGCCAACAGTTCTTTTAGGAACTTCACTGCTATCATGTCAACATTAGGTGGCAGCAAATACCAGTGAATTAATAAAGGGCAAAAATCCAGAAAACTGGACTAGGGTGACAACTGTAGAACACCCAGCCCTTCAGGCTGCAGACACAGTCCTATCGGCCCCAGGAAATGGGTGCTGAAGAACCCAGAGAACCTTTACTTCAAAATAATACGGCAAACCAACAACCAGCCACAACCAAAAATTGAAGGAACACATTAAATGACATCCAATGCCAAATGTTTACACAAAGGAAATACATGATGTTGCATGGGCCATCAAAAGAAGTGATTTAGTGACACCCAAGAGCTTGGTTTGTCATTGCCTACAGTATACTACATGGCTAGTTAGACTTTCTCTGTCTTCTTCCTACACCCCACCTCCCCACCCACTGGCAATGACTACCAGTTTGGGTAACATCTACAACTATACTGCACTTTAGCACCATTTGCCAGAATTTTAAGATATTAAAGATGGATTAAAATTAAAATTAGCTTGGTAGATTCCTCTGGTAAGAGAAAGAATCAGAATGAGCTGAAGTATGATACTTTACTTTTTCCTTCGGATTGTTTTTATTTAGTTTTGCTGAGCAGTGAAAAACAAAAAGATTACAAACCTATAGAGAAGTAAGTGTGAAGGATTGTAAGTGACTGCTGGTATAAAATACCCAAGATTTACCAGAATCAAAGAGGCTGACTGTGCTTGTTCTTCTAGCAAACATTGACTGTTTGCTCAATTGTATCCCATTGCTTGACATCGCATCCTCAGGGTTTTCAGTGAAGGCCGCTAAACATCTGTACTGTAAGTTACCATCTCTTATTTCCTCGATGAAACAATTTAGCTCTGCTCTATTAAATGCAGCTGGAGGCATGTCAACGCTAGAGGGCGGCAGAGCATCACACCAGATGAATACACGGTGAATTCCCTTCTACAGAGAGGCAATTGGAAAAATTACTGGCCAGCGGAACAATTTGGGTTTCCCAGATTTACTAGGCTACTATGGTATAAGTGAACACTAAATAGTAATCTGGTTAGAGGATATAACTAGCAAGCTAGTTCACTTCACTAATATGTCACTACATTTCATTACAACTTCAGAATTTCAGGAATTTATCTAACTAGTCAACAAATATTTATGTGGAGATATATAATAATTTTTTTCAGCTCATTCTAAGTTGCAGCACTTCTTAAAGAGACATCCAAGGAGGCAAAAGTCTTAAAAATACATCCCACCAAGAACTCAGAATGTTGGAAGACGGCAGAGATGCTACTCAAGATGACAGTGCACATTATGCAAATATTCTTCATATCCCTTTGGGCAAAAGGCCATTTTTCTTATTCCCATTTCAGTGCCTGACAGGAGTCTGTGTTACCTGGGTTACAGCTCCAACATAACACCAGAAACTACTAAGTAACAGCACAAAAAAAGAGTAAGAGTAAAGCTTGTGGCAACCGGTAAGCAGAGCTTCTTCAATGCATAGGACCAATTCAAAACGTGGAGAGTAAATTGCAAACCTACCTCCCTTCCGCAGCAGATAGATGGGCACAACATAAAGCATCACGTGCTGGATGTAATATATTTCCATTTCAAATGGAAGCTGTTGAAGAAAGAGAATAGCTGTAAATGGTTTTTTTTATCACTAACAACTGAGTTACAAGGAACCGTTCTCCGTGACAACCCCTTCAGTTCAGTTATTTAATCACTTATGTACATTAACAAAAAGTTTATATTAATGGCCAGTGCTTTGAAAATGCAGCTAATGGTACCATTCCGCTCCTTTTCTCAAACACAATGCAGCACTTCAAGCTGACCATTCTCAAAATTAGCCAGAAGCACCACAAACAAGGAATAATGTAGGATTGCTCTTTAACCTTTATTAGCATAAATTAGTGGTAACAGTGCAAACCCTAAAGTAATCAAACCAGAAACTATGCACACCCCATATGACAGTAGCCTATTTAGATAGAAAAGATATTTGCTATCTTGTGAGTGATAGAACTCTATAAATAAGATCTTTTATGTATAAACGTATATAAATAAATATATAAAAGTAATTAGCGAGGAAGCTTGCATGCAACCAAAAGACCTGATTTATAGCAATCTGTATGCAAGTGTGAAACTGAAGCTTCACCAAATATAAAACAATGAAAACTTTATTGTTTTTAAAGAGAAGCTGCATATGTATCTAAAAAGTTATCAGTTAGTAGTAAACCAGGTATTTCTCATCTGCTGACAACTTTTGGGAAACTACAATTGGTCATTTGTGCGTTTAGTAGTTGAACTCATGCTATGCCTTAGAGGAGCAGTCAAACAGACTGCACCAAAATAATACTGTGCTAAAAATAACTTGAACCACAACTCGGAATTTAATTTGAGCCCCTTAATCCAGACCCAACTAATTCTAGCTCCTTATCACTTAGAAAAGGCGATACACTGTATTTGAAAGCTATTCCCATCTGTAAATGCCTTGGCTTATATCTAGTTGTTAAACTAAAACAACACATTTAAAACTGAACAGCAGTAAGAAAGATTCAAATTCAAAATGCAGAATTCGACTTCCTGATGCAGCTCACTTAGGAAGCTGGAAAAACATGCATTTCCACTATTTTCAGAAGTGAAAACAGGACAAAACACACACAAGTATGAAATCTCACAGGAATAACTCAAAGCCATTAGATTGGGTTCAAACACAGACTCATTCTATGACCCTTAAGGCTAAAATGAATGCAGACACAAGCCCTGCCATCGTGGCTTGCTGATGGGAAGAAAACATAAGGGAATAAAAAGCATGTTTTCCTTTTTTACTATTGTTCTGAGACACTGGAATCAGTGTTGAAAGAGACACTACAAAATCTCTACAGCAACAGAAAAGAGGTTGAAACAGAGTTTGGATTTCTTCCTAAATCTTTTAAATTCAACAATTGTTATATCCTATTTTGAATGTAAAAGATGCTAAACCCATCAGCTGGATCCTGCTAGTCCTGGCATCCCCCAGCTGAACACTATCAGTGTCCTGACCACAACCTCCAAGATGTTCAGCCAGCTCCTGGGAAGCTAAGCTAAAAAAATCTTCCATACAATCTGTTGGGTTATTTCGCTCCAAGTATTCTGTATCAAAACACAAAACCCAGCAAGATAGTAGTGTGCAAAAGCAGTAATTTCAAGCAAGTTGTGAGGTTTCCTGAATCTGAACCCTTTCTGGTGTCACTTGTCGAAAGACACAGAGGGAAAAGTGTGGGAATCAAAATTATTTGGAAAGAGACTAAAGTCTCTTAGTTTACTTTCCCTAACTGGAGAAAAAGCTGCACCTCTCCCAGTTGGAAGGGGCACACTTCAGAAACAAGAGATCCAGCTATAAACAGCACAACGTGAGGCACTCACTCCTGCCAAGGAGTATTCTCTATTTAGTATCTGTGGCTTCTACACTCTGAGTTGTGAGGGCCAGTTACACAAACACGACGCTCAGGAGGACACTTCCGAGAACACAGTAACCATTGTTATACTGCAGTAGCACTGACAACATTTTTTTTGAGCGTAAAACAAAACCTCTTTTTTTGACTATGAAAGATTGCTTGTTCTGAGGCCTGGCTAATTATGCAAGTGCATTTCCTGGTGTAGAGCTGCGAAAGCCCAGTTTCTGTACAAGCAAGTACTCAAGTTGTACAGCCAGGCTACAACAAACAGAAAAAGAACAAACATAAAAAGATGAACTATAAAGTTGTACTGAGCAACTGACTCACCTAGCTCTAAAGGTCTTGTCTATAAATTGCTTTATCAATAAAACACTCACTCACAGATAGCAGATAGGTACCTTCTACACAGAAAGAGAAACTGCAAGCGAAGAGGAGGTAGAAGGGATCATTCATCAATCTAGGATTTAAAGAACCTCCTTGTGAAAGCATGTAAGTACTTCAGCAAGTGGTATTAAAGTGAGAAATTAAAAAAATCAAAGCAACACTTACAGAACAAAGTGAGTAAAAATATTAAGTTGGTCCCTCTGTTAATATTTGACCATAGACACTCACGAAGCGGACACCTATTTAAACCCAGACTCCAACAATGTCCAAAGCAGACCCTTTTCGTAGGCCCCAAGAGACTTATCCTCTCCCACCAAAGGCCACACTGGAAACCTTGCAGCAGCCACTCCCAAGGGCAGGATTTCCCGAGTAACAAACCAACGATATTCAAGGTACATTTCTTCATTCAGAATCACTGAATATTTGTTACCGACACAGACTCTCCTGAACTGGGTGTATAGGAGTTGGAAATGTCATTCTGTACCAGCCACCTTGGTCAACATAATCAGTAACTCAGATTCATAACCTACAATCAGTAACTTGTTTCCTAAACATAATCAGTAACCAAAGAAATAGACCAGAAATGTAGTTCTTCTTTTTACCTGCAGAGCAGACCACAGAACAAATTAAACAACAGAGAGAAGGAACCTGTATAAAGCTACACAATACAAAAGTCATAGGGCAAATGGCTACCAGGTCCGTGTAACACGCTGGTTACTTCTGAGCACATTCGGGATTATGACAGAAATCCTTTATTTGGCAGAGAAGTAACAGCTGCCAGAGAAGTTTAGAAGAATGGTCTAAAAACAGACAGGAAGGCTTAAAGAAAAACAACACAAAACAAGATATAAACCTAAACACAAGTGGCATTTGGAGAACTGACTATTTCCAGTCTGACCAGGACTCATTTCTCCAGCATACATCCGAACTGGCAAACACCCAAGAAGCTGATCCATGCTCCAGTTATTGCTTGGCTATTTGGGCAGTTCTACAGCTCAGGCACCGGTGTGTAGGTCTGGGGTAGGTCAGAAGACATTCCCATATATTCTGATACTGGGAAAGAGTAGACTGAGGGGAAAAAAAAAAGTATGCTAACATTGGCATTACTGTCAACAGCCAAGGCTCGCAATAAGGAGCAGCAAGGCTGTCACTCATCTGCATGATGGTCTAAAACAGCATCCCAGGTTTTATTTGCAGCCATTCTTTCTACATTTTAGGAGCAGAGTGCTTCATTCACATTTCCTGCCATACACGGGCTGGTCTGTAATTAAGTCAACCCATACTGAGGAGTCCAAATAAACAACCTCTGTTTCAAGTAGGTGTTTCCACCAGTATCCACTCTTCCAGCTGTTCTACACAATCCAGTCAGTGCACAGAATTGTAATTCCTTTAAAGTATCATTAATTGATCAGGTTTATCACTTAATTTTCAATTAATCCTGTTAGGGTGGGGCATATATAGAGAGGGAAAGAATCCGAATCCACACCTGCTCTCAAAAGCAGGGTTCACACCGGGGAGCTACAGAACTCTTGAGAGCTTATCGAAGAGTATCCCTTGTGCTGACAGTCTGGAGAGTAAAGACAGTGCAGAACATGGGGCTAGAAATAACACCCTGCTAAAGTGAGGGGACCAGAAGCATAACCAAAGAAAAGAAATGGAACAGTATTTTCACTGGTATATAAAGTCCAGAAAATCCAGGTAGGACAAGGCCCCAGGCTTCTAACTTATGACATACCCAAATTCTGACAAGTTTTAAGAGACTTATTTTTCTTGGTTTGCTGGTTTTTGCTGGGATAGAGTTAATTTTCCCCACAGTAGCTGATATGGGGCTATGTTTTGGATTTGTGCCGGAATCAGTTGATAACACAGGGATGTTTTCATTATGGTTTGCACACAGTCAAGGCCTTTCCTGCTCCTCACACCAGCCCAACAGTGAGTGGGTTGGGGCCAGGGGACACAAGGAGTCGGGAGGGGACACAGCCAGGACAGTTGACCCCAACTGTCCAAAGGGATATTTCACACCATATGACGTCACACTCCGCAATAAAGCTGAGGGAAGAAGGAGGAAGGGGGGGGCCATGTGGAGTGATGGTCTTCATCTTCCCAAGTGAGCGTTATGCTGGTGGAGCACTGCTTTCCTGAGGATGGCTGAACACCCGCCTGCCCATGGGGAGCAGGGAATGAGTTCCTCGTTTGCTTGCCTGGCACACACAGGTCTTGCTTTCCCTAGAATCACAGAATCATTTAGGTTGGAAGAGAGCCCTGGGATCATCGAGTCCAACCATCTGCCCTACTCTACAAGTTCTCCCCTACACCATATCCCTCAACACCACATCCAATCTCCTCTTAAACACAGTCAGGGATGGCGACTCCACCACCTCCCTGGGCAGCCCATTCCAGTGTCTGACCACTCTGTGAAGAATGTTTTCCTAATGTCCAGCCTAACCCAACCCTGCTGCAGCTTGCAGCCATTCCCTCTTGTTCTGTGCTAATTGCCCGTGAGAAGAGACCAGCACCAACCTCTCTACAACTGTCTCCTCTGAAAGATGCAAAAACCAAAGCACAATCTCTCAACAGCCCCTCTCAGTGCAACTCATTGCAACTTTTCTTCCTCATGCCACTTAGGTATGACATAGTGTGCTACCATAACCTATTCATTTTTGCTGTGAAGGCACAGGCATTTCAGGCAAACTATTTGGTACAGTGAATTATTATCTTAACAGTCAACAGAAATGCAGCAGGCAATGATAAGAGGCACTACACAGAGTGCACTCTAAGTACTGCTCAGAGTGCAAGTCTGTTCCTAGAACAGATTTAGAATGTGTACCTCTCGGGCCAAATAGTTCTAATAATAGAATATAGCAGCTTCTGGAAACATGAAAACTGCACCATCGCAGCTGTGTGAGCAGAGAGGGAAGTCCAACACCTCTGGGACATGTCCCCTTTTTTACTTTATCTGTATCAACATTTTCAGGACAGCAGCTTGCAAAAAACCCTCACTTTTAAACCAGCGGAAAGAGTTTCCTTTAAAATTTGATTAATGCAAAATGAAAACTGAAACAAAACCAGTTATTCTCCAAGCACTTGGAAGTCTTTGTGGCAGTTGAATGAATGTTCTCGCATAGCTAGGTTATCAGGACTGACACTGTATTCCATATAACATAAACACAGAGTAAAAATAAATCTTTACTGCTGTATATCCTCTTACACCTTTTCTAGGCTTCCAACTGGGAGCCTAAGAATCCGATTCCCTTAGCACCTTCCTCTCTATTTACTTAAAGGTCATAAAAGATTACCCTCCTATTTTCCATGTGAATTGTTAATGCTCATCAAGAATTATTTGCATCATGAGAAAGGAATGAAATTACAAGAGAAAATTAAAATACTCCTTATTTCCGAAAGGGTAACAAGAACTCACAAAAACATTAACTGAATAAAAGCCAAATGTTTCTGTCTTCATCCAATAACTATTCCAACGTGCAAAACTTAACTCCATCAGCACATCTTAAATGATGCAGCAAAACACTGGAATATTTAATTGCCAAATAAATACAAATGGGTGCATCCATTGTTCAAGATTGTTAATTTTTAGCACCTCAACATCATGCCAAGGCAGGAAAATATTCCCCTGGAAAAAACAGGCTACATGTTTTGGAACACTATCCCAGGTGCCCATTTCAGTCCAACAAGATTTTTAACAAGCATAGCACTACTGAAAGGTTGAAACAACAGAAGAGAGAAACTTTCTACTGTAGTTTCAATGAGTATCTCAACTCTCCATTTCCACTGGCAACAGACTAATATTTAAGAATAGGTTTGAAGTTACTGAAATATACTACAAGAAAATGGAGAATGACAAATAATGCTAGAAGTGTCAAAAATACTGTTTAGGATACTTTAGCATTGAATTATTTATACAAAAAGAATATTTGCAATGCGTTATGTAACATAATTGGTAGCAAAAATACATTATGCTAACAGAATACAATATGCCCCAAAATGTTGTAAAAGGTGTTCAAGAAATTACTTTGAACAGGTTAACCAACACCCACTAGCTCCTACAGAAACATCCATCAGCTGGTGAAGAAATGATTATCTTTCATTCCCTATCTTCTGCCTCTTGCCCCTTTCAGTTTATTAATACATACAAATAAGACCTTACATCTAATATGTTCTCCTGCATCTCACTGCTTTCATCTCCATAGTGACACACAATTTGCTAGCTAGCACACACCTGCCTGCTGCTGAACTTGCTAAATAAGCAGACTTCTCCAAAACAATACTGCAGCTCACCCATCATCCCCTGCTGCCTGTAAGATAACTACTAGGCAATCTACATGGAAAGGAGAGCTTTAGGAGAACGTCACCTGAAGACACTGAAAACTACCTACAAGAAGACAACATCCAGCTGTATATTAAATAGCTCATAAGGATAAAACCCATTTTACATGATGCAAAATCAGTAACAGCAAGGCATTTTGGTGCTCATGGCAATACATCAATTTGGTACAATCTCTCAGTGATGGGAGGCAACAGTCTCCTGCCTTCCAGTTCCCACTGAGCTCAGAACTCCCTCTGTCCCAGACAACAGATCTCTCCTCACTTCTAAATTCACCAAATTTTCATGCCCTTTGTGCCACACACTATATATTACAGGTATTTACAGAGATGATGAAGTATATGAATTTTTTGTACACACTAAAATATATGGCTTAAAATACCATAACATTGAAATTAAAAAGTTGAGCCATAGAGACACAACGATTCTTGACCGAATCAGGTTTTCATTTAGATTCTACAAACCAGAGCAGAGAGCACAAAAAAAAATACTGTGATTTTTTTTAACTCCCTACTAAGTTTTAAGAGATATTTATTGCTATCAGGACAATGCTATCAGGACAATGTAAACCCCTACCATGACAGTTGCAAAGCAGAATGTGTGTCTGTCACGAGAGAATCTGGGTCAAAGCAGCAGTGCCACAAAACATCACCCACATTATCTTGTGCCAGAAGAAACACTGAGAAAAGAACAGCCTAGCAAGCAGCTGTTACGCCAAAAATATCTTAAGTTGTATTTATTCCAAAAATATTTGCTCTTGAACATTAGCCTTTGGCTCCTCTATGCCTAATTAATGAGAGAATTTTATATAAGCAGTCTGTGGTTTCCCTGTTTAATCACCACTGCCCTAATATGAATGAGATCTATGATAACAGCAGAGAAAATACAAGCTAATGATTTCTTAAATATTTCAACCTTTTATCCTTTAAAGTTTACCCAGAAAAATATTTTTGTTATGTTAAAGCTTATATTTGCTTACAAACTAGATAGTTTGAAATGCAAAGAGTTTTCCTTAACAAGAAAAAACTTTTTTTTTTTTATTAATTTGATGCCCTTTCAGCAGTATCAAGTTTTATTAAAACATAATTGCAAATTGCACATAAGCTGTTACAGCATAGAAAAGAATATATGCAGTTACCAGAGTAAGTTAAATATGATCCAAATATGTGCACGTATGTGCCATGCTTTATGGAAGGTTATTTTTAACATGTAAAAGCCTAGAGATCTATTATGCTCTCTCTAGTAACTAAACGGTGTCTCAGGGCAAAATTTTATAGTCTTAAAGAGGGGAGAAAAGAAACCATTTACAAGCCGACAATAAAAGTGCCAGTTTTCAGGTCTCCAAGCTCCAGCGTGGCCAATGAACACAGCATATCAGCCATAAAGGTCAATACAGATGCAAATTTTTAATCTTAATCTCATTAAGACATCAAGATTTGCTAATGGACAGCTACTAATGAGATTCGCATTGGAGCCTGAAGTCCACAACAAATTTTGTTAATAATATCATTAATTCACTGTGTGGATACAGATACAAGCATTTTATCCAGGCACCACAAACACGTAAGCAGATACATTTAAGTGACCTCCATCTTAAAACAGACATGTAAATAACTGCAACAACTCATCTTTGCAAATAAGTCAAATGACAAAACATGAATAAGCACACAGGTACATATGCACACACACACCCCCTACACGTGCATGCGTAACAGCTGTTAGACATAACCCTTGGAAATACTTCATATGGCTCAGACTCAGGATAGCTTTTCTTACCATTAACTCTTGATAGGTTTAAGAATCTTACTGGGGGTGCCAACAGAATCACAGAATGATATGAAGTTGGAAGGGACCTCTGGAGATCATCTAGTCCAGCCCACCCTGCCAAAGCAGGTCCACCTAGAGCAGGTTGCCCAGGAACTTGTCCAGGTGGGTTTTGAATGACTAAGACCCAAGACTAAAAAAGAGACTAAATAAGACTAAAAAGACCCAAGTCCCTCAGACTCTCCTCTTAAAAGAGATGTTCTAGACCCCTAATTATCTTTGTAGCCCTATGCTGTACCCTCTCCAGCAGTTCCTTGTCCTTCTTGAACTGGGAAGTCCAGAACTGAAGACAGTGCTCCAGATGGGGCCCCACCAGGGCAGAGTAGAGGGGGAGGAGAACCTCTCTTGACCTTATTCTAATTTTTTTTCCAGGAGACAGGAGTTTTATAGCAGATTTGAAAACTTGGATGAAACAAAAGAAATCTGCTATGCCTAATCTTGGGAGCAAAGGGATGACAGCCACCAACAACATTTAGTATATTCCATGCCTGAGGACCCTTACATTTACATCTAGTCTGAAAAGCCTGAAACTGAATTTTGATCAGGGACAGCAATACTAATCTATGAAAGCCTCTTTCAAAGCCACTAAGTTTTCCCTGACCTACTGGTGGCAGGTGGGATGCAC
>VZTM01023843.1:30070-78890 GCA_013400555.1 Jacana jacana | reverse complement strand
GGGCAGTTGGGGTGGGTAATGGGCTGACGCGGTCTCCTTCCAGCCCGGGGATGGGTTAAGGGATGTCGCCGTCCCCATCAAGCCCGGGAAGGATTTAGGGGGGTTGTCTCCGTCCCTTTCCAGCCCCAAAGAGAGGTCGCGGGGCTGTCCCGGTCTCCTTTCAGCCTAGGGTGAATTTGGGGACTGTCCCGGTCTCTTTTCAGCCTAGGGTGGATTTGGGGGCTGTCCCGGTCCTCTTTCATCCCGGAGAGGGATTAGGGGATGTCCCGGTCCCTGTCCAACCTTGGGAGGGGTTAGGGGATGTCGCTGTCCGCATCAAGCCAGGGGAGGATCTGGGGGATGCCCCGGTCCCTTTCCAGCTCGGGGAGGGGTTGGGGGCTGTCCCTGTCACCCTCGAGTCCCAGGAAGGATTTAGGGGATGTCCCGGTCCCTTTCCAGTCCGGGAAGGGGTTGAGGGCTGTCCCAGTCACCCTCCGGCCCCAGGGAGGATTTGGGGGATGTGGGGTTGGGGGCTGTCCCCGTCACCATCGAGCCCCAGAGAGGCTTTGTGTGTGTGTGTCCCAGTCCCTTTCCAGTCCCGGAGAGCATTTTGTGGCTGTCCTGCTCCCCTTCAAGCCCGAGAGGATTTAAGGGGTGTCCCAGTCCTTTCCCAGCATTGGGAGAGTTGGGCACTGCTGGGGTCCCCCACCCCAATTCCAGCCCTGCAGAGGGGATGGGGGGGCTGTCATGGTCCTTTTCCATTGCAGGGAGGATTTGGGGGTTCTCCCGATCCCCTTCCAACCTTGGTCCCCACTCCCCAGCCTGCCCCACGAGCTGGGCACCCCTCAGCACCCCTATCACCGCTACCTCCAAGTTATCACTGCTTTAACTTTTTTGGGTCACATTGTCCCTTGTGGGTCCCCACCCCATTCCCAGCTTTTTGAGGGTTTTTTGGGGGGTTCAGCTGCTGCGAGGACCCGTGTTCCTGGGGGAAGAGATGCTGAGGGACACAGAGGTCATTGCTTTTATTAGACCAGCTTGGAAAAAACACCCGACTGATGTTGGGGACGTGGCTTTATTGTCTCTTTTGTTGTATCCACTGGGCTAATAAAAGATATTACCTCTGCTCCAAAGCCTGCTCTGGTCTTGTCGCCATCCCGGGGGGCTGCCCAGGGCTGTGGGGCTGGGGCACAGCCTGATATCACCCTGGGGGTCCCACACCCCTAGTCCTATAGGAAAGTCTTGGGGATGGGCAGATTTGGGGGCAGATTCGAGTTTTTTGGATGCTGGAGCGATGGGCAACCAGGGGTTGGGGGTGCTGTCTTCAGAGCTGGACGTAGCTTAGTTGGGAGCAGGATTTGGGTGCTGGAACCCCTTTGGGTGCCAAAATAACCTCTGTGGACCTGAGCTGGGGGTTGCATTAAATAAACTCCATCCTGGGCACATTTTCCTCTCGCATCTTGATTTTCCTCCTCCTCTCTGCCCTTGTCAATCACAGAATCACAGAATATCAGGGATTGGAAAGGACCTTGAAAGATCATCTAGTCCAGGACTTCTTTCCTGCATTGGGATTTCCCCCTTCCTGAGGTTCTCCTGAATTTTGTAAGGACCAAGTCCAGTTTGGATACTGGTGTGTGTCTGGGGGGGGGGGTTGAATGGCTCCCCCAAATTGGGCAAACCCCAAATCTAAAGTAAGGGTGGTCTAACAGCAGCCAGAGAAAGCAAAAGAGCTTGTGGGAGGGGCAAGGGGAGAAGAATAAACTTGGGAACACGTCAAATAACTCTGTGACATCAAATATTTAAGAGTGGGACAGCATCTACCCTCACACTGAAGGAGAGGGAGTGGGGAGAACCAGAAGTACTGGTTGGGTCATGCTGAGCCAGCTCTGCAGCGCTCATGGATGGAGCCTCCCCCACCCCCTCCCCCCCCTCCCAAAATAGCACTTTGGGGCCCATTTATCACATTTAGTCGCTGTATTTAATGAAATGATAGTGCTTTGGGAAACAAGGCAGCTGGTGGGCCAGGTCTACCTCTTTGCGTGGAGGTCCTGGCAAGCTCTCATCTGCCGGGCTGCAAAAATCTTGGCGCCTTTTAGTCCTTCTCTGTGGCTCCTCAGAGGAGGAGGATCATCTGTCATAAAAATGGAGGCTGAGGCAGGACACCTTCACTCCATCTCCAAAAGCCATAAAACATGGCCAGCAAGTGACGTTAGAGGTTATGGGAGAGCACAAGGCTCTCTGCAGCTGAAAGGGAGCTGGACCCTTTGACTTTGAAGGTGGAGATCTTCTTTCTTGTACATGAAGGTGGAAGACTTTGGAGATGCTCCAAGGTTTGGAGGGGACATGTGCTCTGGTGCCGTAGCAGACATGGGGGACTCTTGCCTGGTGGGATCATGGCACCTTCTTTTCTGGCTGATGTGGGGTCTGGGAGGGGTGTTGAAGTCCCAGCATGGGAGGTGGATGACACTGTCCTACCAGCAAAGTCGTGAAGCATCAAGGAGCTGGTGTTGGGGCTGTGACTGCTCCTCCCCTGCCCCTGCCCCTACCTCCCCTGCTCCTCCTTTTCACCTTGTAGCATCTCTGCTTCTTGCTTCAGCTTGGTCCAGCCCAAAAACATCTCAAGACCTCTGTCCTTTCAGATGCAGGTGTGGAAGATAAGATTTTTCCCTGTTTCTTTGCAGCCATTGCTTTCTGATCTCTCTCCAGTTGGGACATCGCTTTCCTGAAGTGCAGAGCCCTGAAACTGAGTCTTGGGGTACCCCAAGGAGAAGAAGGACAACCCTGTCCTTCTCCATCTCCAAATAGATGGGTCACCTTGGGATTTATGGTCTGCTCTTGCCATATGTCCTATTGGTCTTGTGTGTTCATCTCTTCTTCCCCCATGTCCTTGCTGGATGGCCTTGGATGAGTTTACCACCCTTTTTAATGGTCTGCCGCCTCAGCCCTGATATCTTGCACTGTCCACCAGGTTGTTCATTCCCAGTTGTTAATGGTCACCCTGGATCCTGGAGCTCCTCAAATACGTGCTCTCCTTTGAGCCCCTGTTGGACTTGGATCAGTTATGGGTCCTCATGCACCATCTCCATGAAAAGGCATTGAGAGGCTGGAGCGTGTCCGTAGAGGGGCAACAGAGCTGGTGAGGGGTCTGGAGCACAAGTCTTGTTTGTGAGGAGCTGCTGAGGGAGCTGGGGGTGTTCAGCCTGGAGAAAATGAGGCTGAGGAGAGACCTTCTCGTTCTCTCCAACTCCCTGAAAGGAGGGTGTATCCAGGGGAGATCAGTCTCTTCTCCCAAGGAATAGGCGATGGGGCAAGAGGAAGTGGCCTCAAGTTGCACCAGGGGAGGTTTAAGATGGAGACTGGGGAAAACCTCTCACAGGAAGGGTTGGGAAACCTTGGAAGAGACTGCCCAGGGCAGTGGTGGAGTCGCCATCCCTGGAGGGATTTGAAAACCAAGCAGATGTAGTGCTGGGGGACACGGGTTAGTGGTGGGTTTTGTCAGTGTTGGGTGAATGGTTTGATGATCCTAAAGGTCCCTCCCAACCTCGACAATTCTATGAATTTTATGCTCTCCAGACCATAGTTATGCATTTGAAGCAGCATTGAAGACTCCTTGTCGTTAAAGGCAAGGAGATCTGCATCTCCCCGGTGCTGGGAGTCCGTCACCATTGACACTGGATGAGATTAGTCTGGGTTGATGCCGATTTGTTCCTTGTAAATCAATGCAGACCGTTGCTCATCACCTCGTTATCTTCTGGAGGCTTCCAAAGAGAATTGATTACTTGGGCCGTGTCTTCAGTAAGTGGTGTAAAGCCACCTGCTCTGTGATGTTGCTTCTCCTCCCCCCGCCTTTTCCATGATGGCCCATGTTATTTTTGGCTTTGCAGGCTGGAGATGTGGGTTCATGGCTTTGGTTCAGAGCTGAAGCCCTTTGGGCTTCCCAGCTCCTCTCCCACTGCGTCCCACCCTGGTTTCTTTGCCACTGGTGCTCCTTTTGTTGGCTGTAGGTGGCTTTTTAGCCAAAGCTGTAAGAAAAAAAGGCAATTAAATGCAATGACTGGCTCCTTCTCGTGGTTAGGGCATCGTTCTGTCCCCTTCCATCCCCTTCCATCCCTCTTTGTTTCCAGCTGCTGTGAAATGAAGCTGAAGGATCTCCTCCTGCCCACACCACCCTGGGGTCTTGGGCTCCATGTATTTTTGCTTGCATTTCACTTGTGGTTCGTGGACAGCACGAAAGCCACAGCTTGGGGGTGTAAGGCATCTCATGGTCCTCACGTTCCCCTGCCTTCACTTCCACAGTGGAGGAATCATAAAGTCATAGAATGGTCGAGGTTGGAAGGAATCTCTCAGATCCTTGAGTCCAACCATCAACCCAACACTGACAAAAGCCATGAGTAACCCATGTCCCTGAGCACCACATCTGCTCGGCTTTTAAATACCTCCAGGGATGGTGACTCCACCACTGCCCTGGGCAGAAATGCTGAGGGCAGAGGAGCCAGAGACCATGGATGGAGCAGAAACTCCTCTGGTGCTCTCCAGCCTTAAATTAGGAATTAACAGCCTTAAAAACACGACCCGTTGTCTCCCTCCTCACACAGTCACGAGCAGAGGGGAAGATCTGAAGATGTAATAGATGATTAAAATAATTAATTAAATAAATAAATTCCTTTTCTGGTCTCTGCATGAGGTGATCTTGGTCTGGATCACCTTTGCAGGGGGATGCTCTTGCACAGCTTTGTGCAGCCCCAGGAATAAGTGGTGGGGCTGCACAATCAGACCATCAGACCTGATGTGCTGGTTGCAATACTGGTTCAATATATTCATCAATGACTTGGATGAGGGAATAGAGTGCACTGTCAGCCAGTTTGCTGATGGCACCAAACTGGGAGGAGTGGCTGACACACCAGAAGGCCGTGCTGCCATTCAGCGGGACCTGGACAGGCTGGAGAGTTGGGTGGGGAGAAACTGAATGAAATAGAAGAAGGACAAGTGTAGAGTCTGGCATCTGGGCAAGACCAACCCCAGGGACCAGTAGAGGTTGGGAACTGACCAGTTGGAGAGGAGCAGCGTAGGGGAAAGGGAGCTGGGGGTCCTGGTGGGCAGCAGGATGCCCATGAGCCAGCACTGTGCCCTCATGGCCAAGAAGGCCAATGGCATCCTGGGGTGGAGTAGAAGGGGGGTGGTCAGTAGGTGGAGAGAGGTTCTCCTCCCCCTCTCCTCTGCCCTGGTGAGNTCTCCTTCTCTGGAGACATTCCAACCCCACCTGAAGGCATTCCTGTGTGACCTGCTCTGGGTGTTCCTGCTCCAGCAGGGGGATTGGACTGGGGGAGCTTTCAAGGTCCCTTCCCATCCCTGAGATTCTGTAATTCTGTGATATTATTGTGACATGTGCCAGGATGGAGCGGGAAAGAGCTCACCGTGGGCAGGGACTCTCTGTCTCCTCTGCCCTTCTTGGAGGGGCTTTTTTACTTATTCTGTGTCCCTTTGGGGTTTTTTTTTTCTTATTTTGGTATTCCTGATGGTCCCTTTCAAGTCCTTTTGGACTTGATGATCCCAGGGGTCTCTTCCAACCTAAATGATTCTATGATTCTAAGTGCTGGTTTTCTGCCCTGGCCACGTGCTTTGAGGGGGCAGCGTGAGAGCAGCCCTTTTCACTGCTGAGAAATCCTCTAATCTGAAAATTGCAGTGTTTGAACTCGACTATTAACCTTTGCTCAGCAAACACCGAGCGCAGCATCCCCTTAAAATTCGCTCTCCTGACAGCGGGATCGCTCATTCCTCCGTGGGAGGATCCTTGGCAAAATGATGGAGGATGAGGAATGTTATCTTTTGACATTTTTTCCCCGTGAAACCATTGGAAATTACACTTTTTCTTTCACTTAGAACAGTCCTCCCACCTGTATTTCAAGGGGTTTGGCACTGAAGTGGCAGGTCCTGTTTCTGGGTTTTGCTTCACCCCAGGTGATTTCTCTCCCTCCCTTCTTCGCACCCTCTTGGGATGGCAAAAAGGTTTTTGTTCAATAAAACCCTGGTTTTAGCCCAATGTGGGACAGTCCCCAAGGTGTGGGAGAACAGGAAAATAATTCAGTAGGGGGAAGATGTTTGTGTCTTGCTCCAGGGATGGTGCAAAAGGGGTGATGGGCGCTGGGGTTGGGGGTCAGGCTGGGACTCCTTGGTCCCATGGCCAAGCTGTTTCCCCATCACCTGGCAAAAAACGTGTCTATGTGTCTCCTCTGGTAGCCCAGAATCCATAAAACCACTTGGTTAGAGGATGGTGGGGGACTGTCCCACACTGGGTCCCCTTTGCCTCTGCTAATTAATTCCTCGGCATCCAGAGAGAAACCGGGTGGAATTGGATCCACTGAGGTAATTGCTGCATATTTTAAGATGGTATCAAAGGTTTTGCATTTAATACATTATGGACTTGCAAATGCAGCTGCGGGTGGGCAGGTCTGTTGGGGGCTGCTGGTGGTGGTGATGGTATGAGTTGGGTTGTGGAGATGGTTCCTGATGAGCTGAGGAAGAGGTGGTGAAGGTGGTGAATCGGGACCACCACTGGGCACGAGACCTGGAGTCATCAGGGTGGGTTTTCACCCCAAACAAATGAAAATTGAGATGGCCATTTGCCATGGCCATCTCACTTTGCTGTGCTGCAGCCCTTTGGGTTGAGACCAAGGGTGCAGATTAATGGGTGTCCAGGCATGGGTGCTTTTTTTTTTGGGTGCCCACAGCCAGGCTTGGCTTTGCTGCCTATCCAGCACCCAACAGATCCACCAAGCAAATGCTACACCATCCCAGCAGGAAAAGAAATCCCCCCCCCACTATTTCCCCCCTGGAGAAGCCACAAGACCCAGGAGAGGAGAAATAACCCCTCTGGCTCCTCAGGGCTGGGGTACAAAGGCAGAGGGGTCAGCAAGAGCCCGTGTTGTGTTTAACCGCTCTATTTATACCCCAATATCCGAAGGGGAGAGGACCTTTTCCCCAAATGCCTGCAAAGCACTGTGCGTGCTGGTAATCCTCTATAAATACATTAGCAATAAATAATGAATAACCTGGATGGGCATTAAAGTGTAAACAGGAGGTGAAGGGCTCTCTCCCATTACTGGTCCCCGGGGACCCGCGCGCGCTACCCTCTCTCCGGCTCTGCCTTGATGCAATTCCAACTGCAGAGTCACAGCAGCGACAATATCATAGATCAGTGGCTCCATAGTTAAGAAAAACAAGCCAAAAATAGTCCGGAGGGCACAGCCTTCCTCCTGATGGCGGGGGCTGGATTTGCTCACATCAGCGTTTTTTCCTCCCTCTGCCTGGGCTGACCCTCCCAAGGAGTCAGAGTCCTCTCCGTGGCACTCTCCATCCCCCAAAAGCTTGAGGCTGCCCCCAGTTTGGGAGGTTTTATCCTTTCCCAACCCCCTGCAGATGCAGGGGCAGCGGGTATCTGTGCCAGCCTGTGAGGATCCAACAGACCTGGTCCCTGAAAGTCACTGCCCCGAGGCTCGGGGTGGCCCCAACCCCAGCATGGGGGAAGTTGTCCCCCATCACCATGGGGTCAAACGGGATCGTCCCTGCAGATGGTGCCAAGAGGCAGCACTGACACCCACCTGAGGTCCAGGGAGAAAAGGAGGTTCAATAAATCTATGGATGTGAGATGGGATCGTTTGGGATGGGGACCCTCGTGCTACCAGGTTGACAGGATAATCATGGAATCACAGAACGGTTTGGGTTGGAAGGGGCCTTCAAGATCATCCCCAAGTTCCACCCCCTGGCCATGGGCAGGGATGCCTCCTACTTCATGGGCTGGGGCCAAGTAAAATCAAACCCTCTTGCTACCAGCTGTAACTTATTCATCTTAGGGTCCACCACCCTTCTGGTGAGGACATCTTGGTTGGGACTTGGAAAATGGGGCTTCTGGCTGCAAACCCTTCTCCTCCCACAGCCTTGCTCTGCCAAAGCTGGGCACTATTGCATCAAAAGGCTGCAAGCAGATGAGGTCATGAGGTCTGCTTCAGGAGAAAAGGGTGAGCTCTTCATGCACCTGGTTTTCATGGAAAGCTTGCACTGAGCCATGGAGATGTGATTTGGGATCTGTGTCAGCCTGGCTCTGGGCTTGCAGGGTCAGATACCAGCGAAGCCAGTGGGTGATGGTCTGTTTGGGCCCTTTTCTCTGGTTTGAGGCTTGTTCATGGCTCTGGCAGTGAGCAGGTCCCCCAGCTGCTCTGCAGCAAGACTGGGTTTGGGAGGCAACTCATGAGGTATCACGCTAGTGTTGATTGGGAATGGGGCAACCACAAGGTCTTCCCCCTTGCAAAGGGGTGATACTTGAGGTCTGGCTGGGGCTGGGGACTTCTCACCTGTACATGCTGATGTGATACATCTCAAGGGTCCCATAAGTTCTCTATCTGCCAAAAATAGCTGTAGGGAGCTGGAAGGTTTGGGAGCCAAGAAGCTACATGTCCCAGAGTAGATTGTTTTGCTAGTGCTTCTGATGCCTGTGTTTGGGCTGGAAGGAATCTAAAAGACCATTCAGTCCCAACCTCCTACCCTGAGCAAGGACACCCCACCACCACACCAGGTTGCTTCAAGCCCCCTCCAACCTGGCCTTGAATCCCTCCAGGGATGGGGCAGCCACAGCCTCTCTGAGAAACCTGGGCCAGGCTCTCACCACCTTCAGAGCAAGTAATTTCTTCTCCAGATCTCATCTCCATCTCCCCTCTTTCAATGTCAAACTCTTCCCCCTTGTCCTGTGGCTCTCCTCCCTCATCAAGAGTCCCTCCTCGGCTTTTCTGGAGTCCTTTTAGGGACTGTAAGGGGCTCGAAGGTCTCCCTGGAGCCTTCTCTTCTCCAGGTGAACAACCCCTTTCAGGTAGGCTTTACATGCTTTGCAGACCCCCAGCTGATGGGTGGGTGCAGGTTGTTCTGGAAGAGGAAATATCAAGGTGAGAACTTGATTGGAAGTTCAGGCTGCCCATCTCTATCCAACCCTTGCAAGATGGGTCTGTAGCAGGACCTGGACACAAGTAGAGAACGCTCCATCTGGCATCACAGAATCACAGAATGATGTGGTGTTGGAAGGGACCTCTGGAGACCATCTAGTCCAACCCCTGCTCCTAGAGCAGGTTGTACAGGAACTTATCCAGGTGAGGTTTGAATGTCTCCAGAGATGGAGACCCCACCACCTCTTGCCTAGAGGGAAGCAAGAACGGAGGGAAAGGTTGTGGGAAGTGCTGTCAGGGTCCAGTTAGTTTTAACCCACCTCTGTCTTGAGAAGGATGTCTTAATCCTGACAAACAGCCCATTTGTGTTCTTGATCTGCCAAAAGTGGGAGGTAGAAAAGGCCCCGTAAATTTTCAAGTGCCTTTTATTTGCAGGATCTTTCCCCCCCCACCTTTTGTGTGTGGTTAGAAGGTGGAGAGAGGTTCTCCTCCCCCTCTCCTCTGCCCTGGTGAGACCCCATCTGGAATATGGTGTCCAGTTGTGGGCCCCTCAGTTCCAGAAGGAGAGGGAACTGCTGGAGAGAGTCCAGGGCAGGGCTACCAAGATGATGAAGGGAGTGGAGCATCTCCCAGAGGAGGAAAGGCTGAGGGAGCTGGGTCTCTTGAGCTTGGAGAAGAGGAGACTGAGGGGTGACCTCATGGATGTTGATCAATCTGGAAAGGGTGAGTGTCAGGAGGATGGAGCCAGGCTCTTCTCAGTGACATTCAAGGATAGGACAAGGGGTGCAAGCTGGAACATGGGATGTTCCATCTTAACCTAAGGAGGAACTTATTCATGGTGAGGGTGAGGGAACACTGGCAGGGGCTGCCCAGGGAGGTGGTGGAGTCTCCTTCTCTGGAGACATCCCAAACCTGCCTGGAGGTGTTCCTGTGTGACCTGCTCTGGGTGTTCCTGCTCCGGCAGGGGGATTGGACTGGAGGAGCTTTCAAGGTCCCTTCCAACCCCTGAGATTCTCTGACTGAACTGGGCCATAGCAACATTCCTGTTTAATTATCTGCCTGACTCTTTCAGGCTGCTGCAGGATGGATAATTGAGCGAAGAGCTCAGCAGTGCCCCTCAGTTGTATCATCTCTCTCCTCATTGCATAAATCTTCCTCTCCCCAGAGCCCTTTTGGGCCTGTTTATCTTTTCTTTTTCTGGATTGCATCAGACAATTATCCTTTCCTGCTTTTTCAGGGGGTCAAACCCACTTCCAGAGTTTAACCAGTGGGGTTGGAAACCATGGTAATGATGTGGTCTGCTGGAGAGGGCGAGGAAGATGGTGGTGGAGTTCATGGCGGGGGGACCCAATCTCCCACCACCCCAGGCTTCTCCAGGCTGAGCTTTATATGAGGAGCCCTCAATATAGGGAGGACATGGACCTGATGGAGCAGGTCCAGAGGAGGGTCAAAAAAATGATCAGGGGGTTGGAGCACCTTTGCTATGAGGACAAGCTGAGGGAGCTGGGGTTGTTCCGCCTGGAGAAGAGGAGGCTCCAGGGACATCTAAGAGCAGCCTTCCAGGACCTGAAGGGCCTACAGGAAGGCTGGGGAGGGACTGTTTACAAAGGCCTGCAGGGACAGGATGAGCAGCAATGGCTTCAAACTGGAGAAGAGCCGATTTAGACTGGATATTAGGAATAGGTTCTTTACTCTGGGGGTGGTGGAGCACTGGAAGAGGTTGCCCAGGGAGGTGGTGGAGGCCCCTTGCCTGGAGATCTTCAAGGGGAGGCTGGAGGAGTCCCTGGGTCTAGTTGAGGGTGTCCCTGCTGACTGTGGGGAGGTTGGACTAGATGACCCTAGAGGTCCCTTTCGGCCTGGACCATTTTATGATTGATTTGGTGATTCTATGATGATTCTAGGATTCTATGATTCTATACCCAGGCGATGGCTGATGCGAAGCTGCTCGTAGCATCCCAAATTCTCAAGTCAAGTGGAAGCTGAGGGAGTGATGCAATTAGCTGACGGGCTGCTGAGCGTTCCCTCCGCGGCTCCGGCATGTGCTTCCCCTGGATATTTTTCATTTCCAGCCAGCTGAGCTCCTGCTGCCACACCAAGCAAAATAAAAAGCTATAAATTTTCCCAAGCCTGGGACTTGGGGAAGGGAGGTGGACGCGATTAGTCATATCAGAGCTGACAATTAATAATGGAGACATGACAAATTACACACTCGCTTGCAACAGCTCACGGCACCTTGAGAATATTCAACTAAAGCTGGGCTCTGCAGCTCCTGAGCATGGAGCTGTGGAGTCCTGCTTTCAATGTTCTGGAGCTGAACTCAAAGCTCCTCCCGTGGGGGTGGTGAGGGCAGGACAGAGGGGTGGGCATCCCTAGGGATGGGGTCGTCACCCAGGGACACTGCTATGGGGACACTGGTTTGGTGCAACTGGCTCCTGGGTGTTTCCTGGGTGGTGGGGGATGATGTGAAGGAGGCTGATCCTGGTCCCCATGGGGCTGTGATAATGGTGATGGTGATGGACCTCCCCACCTGGAAATTAGTGATTGGAGCTGTGAGCGCAGATGGGCTGGAGGCTGTTGCAAATCCTTTTCCTTCCTGCTATGGGAAATCAAACTATAACCGTGGAGAAATTAAGAATTAACCAAAATTAAAAAATAACCATAACCACATAAAATTTGGGGAAGGATCCTATGACTTTACCTCCCCCTTCTCTGCCAGTGTTGCATCTGCTGGGTCATGGCATTGAGGTAAACATGAGCCGAGGATGAAGATGTTGCAGCGTCCCAGTTGGGCTTTCCTTGAGGTGCTTGGTGGTGGCCACCCAAATTTGATGCCCCTGGAGCACTATGGATCTGCAAAAACATTTCCCCATCCTCCCCACTCTGCATCCCACAGCACGGACATGGATTTCAGGTCCTGCCTAGATCTGCTATGGGGAGAGATCAGGTCCAGTGACGCTTAGGGGGTCTGTGGGAAAGGCTCCAGGTGCTCCTCCCACCCATAAAGCTGGTGGCCAGTCCCAAGCTGGGGTGCAATGAACTGAGGAAGTCTCTGCACCCTGTCCTTTCTGGGTACTTCGGTCTGAGACACTGTGGTAGGACTCCTTTTTGTGTTATTCAGGTGGCATAATTGGTCTCCCGAGTCTAATGGTGACATAAAATGTACTCATCTGCCAGGGCCATGCCAAGACTCCCTCCTGCAGAGGATGATCCTCACTGGTGAGAGCCTCCTCTGGATTGGGATCAGGCAAATGTGGCCTCAGAGACAAGAAGAAGCTAATGTAAGAGGAGGTTACCAGACCTAAGTGTCCCATAGTCCCCAGAGACCCTAAATAGAATCATAGAATCATTCAGGTTGGAAGAGACCTTTGGGATCCTCGAGTCCAACCATCAGCCCTACTCTACAAAGTTCTCCCCTACACCAGATCCCTCAACACCACATCCAATCTACTCTGAAACACAGTCAGGGCTGGGGACTCCACCACTTCCCTGGGCAGCCCATTCCATGAGAAATGAGAGCTCTGACTTCGTTCCTCATCTCCCGTGGGCAACAGTGAGGCTTCCATGGTATTTGGGGCTTCCTTGGATTTGGGAGGAATATGGAGCTTGCAGCATCCAGCAGCTCACCTGCCGTGAACCTGGGCTTCAGCAGATGGGGTTTACGGCGAGGTCTTCCTAAGGAACGTCGGATGGTGACTTCTGAGCAAGGAGCAACAACAGAGCTAATTGCAATGTTTTAAAAACTCCTACCTCCTGCCTGCAGAAGGGATGTCTCAGGGTGGGGGAGAAAGGGGAGGGGGTGGAGAAGCAGAGGCCAGCCATCAGCAGGATTATAAATAACTCGCTGTGGGGACCTTCCACCTTCCCTTCTGTGTCACGGTCATAAATAGTTTGCTTTGGGAAGCACCGGTGCATTAGTGAGAGCTGTAAAACATCAAGGGCTTTGGCTTGGTGCTGCCAACTGAAACCCCAGCACAGACACACACAGAAAAAACCTCCAAAAGGGATAAAAATGAATACCATTTTCTTTTATGAACCACAGCAATCTGCTGGCTTAGGAGACTCACAAACCAAAGCCCAGCAAGGACAGGCAGGATAAGCTGTTTGAATGAAGGAGATGCAAGAACCTGTCCCATCGGGGCAGTCCAGGAAGCCAGCCCAGGTGGTGTCCCGCTGTCCAGGTGGCACGAGGAGGGATCTTCTGGTGATGCTGTGGTCTTGGACACTGTCCTTGGCTGCACTGTGAGGAAGAGGGGGTTACAGAAGGTCAACATGGTGGTTTTGTGGGTGTTGTTGAGGAGCTCCTCCCCAAGGGATCGCTTGGGAGAAAGGTACGATGTGCAAGCGGAAAGTGGAGATGTTGGACTTGCGTGGTCATGGGTAGAAGTCAACCCAGCAACGCTAACTCTTTGAGAAGGACAAAATACTACCCCAAAAGGGTGACTGAGGGCCTAGGTTGGTCACTAAGTGGTTGCAGTACAGCTCTGGGTGGGTGTGGGATGGACAAGCTGCCCTGAGACCCCCCCACGGTCAGGTCTCATGGACTTGTGCATGGAACAGACACAGAGGTGTGGTGAGCTTGGACATTTCTACCTCCAGTCTGCAAGATGTGAGCTGCAGGGTTGGGACTGTGCACTGACCACGCCTGGAGAACTTTCCTGCCTCTCCCCATCTGTGGTGATGTCTCCAAGCCTCTGCCAAGACTTTCACTGACCTTCATGCACCATACCTGGCCAACACCTTTTCCTTCAGCCCAAATTACACCAAGAGATCCCATTCATGAGTCCTTGAGGACACAATGGTAGCAGCTGGAAGGCTGGAGAGCCCTGGCTGGTCTCCTTGGCCCTTGATAGCTGTCACCTGTGTTCTTGTACACCAAAAAAACAGTGGGGTAGGAGGTGTTGGACCCAGATGTGTGGGGAAGGTTCTTGCAAGGAGAGATTGTTGTTAAAAGCAGTGGCGTGACTCAGCAGAGCCATCAACCTGATATTGCCTGCGGGAGCACCTCTAGTGCCATGAATCAAAGTCATGGACAACCCCCAAGGTAACTGTCCCCCAAAGCTTCCTGAGCCAGGAATGGAGCAGAGCCCTGGCTGTTCTCCCTCTTCTGCTCCTCATGCCTTGTACCCCCAAATAGCTTTTATGCTGGGCTTAGAACAGAGGTTTAAAAGAACCAAACCAACCCACCCTGCTACATGGAGAAGATTTTAGGAATGAGCAAGCCTGATGTGATCACATCCAGAGTTATTATTAACTTCAGATCTGCTGGAATTGCTTGACTCTGGTGATGCACCAAGGGCCTGGGACCAGATGGCCTGGGAGCAGAGCCAGGTCTGATTGCCAGCATCCATCTTCACCTGGAGGCTGGTGCACATGGAGGATGGGAGGAGGAAAGGCCATATCCCTGTGGTGGCCTCTGAGGAAATGTGGTTGTTCCTGGTGTCTTGTTTTGGACAGGGGGAAATATTAGTCTTTGGCTGCCCTGCACCTCTCCCAGCCATGGTCACTTCTCCTTGGCATCTTCTCCATGGGCTGCTGTAAGGAGGGATGTGTGAAACAGCTATTTCTGAAGAGGTATTTGTCCATCCCTCTTTGCCCAGGGTTGTCTCATCCATCTACACCCTAAGAGTTTTATTTCACGGTACCATCAGGGTGTAGGGTCATGCTCAAAGGAACCATCTCCATCATCTCTGTTGAGGAAGCATCTCCCTCCTCTCCAGGACTGACCATGCCAGTCCTTGGAATCTCCAGAGTATCTCACCAGTACCTTTCCATGGTCATCACTATTCCACAGGCTGGAAGGAGCCACACATCCCTGAAGACCCCAGGACGTGGTTTCTGGAGGCAGCACCCGTGCAGAGACCCAGTAAGTTGTTTGGGACTGGCAGAAGTGATGGTCACAGAATCACTGAATAGTATGGGGTTTGAAGGGACCTCTGGAGATCAGCCAGTCCAACCCCCCTGACTCGAGCAGGTTGCACAGGAACTTGTCCAGGTGGGGTTTGAATGTCTCCAGAGAAGGAGACTCCACCACCTCTCTGGGCAGCCTCTGCCAGGGCTCTGACACCCTTAAAAGGAAAGAAGTGTTGAGATGGAACTTCTTATGGTCATGTTTGTGCCCGTTCCCTCTTGTCCTGTCACTGGGCACCACTGAAAGAAGACTGGCCCCGTCCTCCTGACACCCACCCTTGAAGGAGGTTTATAGGTGTTGATCAGATCCTCCCTCAGCCTTCTCTTCTCCAGACTAAAAAGACCCAAGTCTCTCAGCCTTTCCTCCTCACAGAGATGCTCCAGGTCCTGCATCAACTCACAGAGAGTCCCTCTCCAGCTGTTTCTTGTCTTCCCTGAACTGGGGAGCCCAGAACTGGACCCAGTGCTCCAGATGGGGCCTCCCCAGGGCAGAGCAGAGGGGCAGGATGACCTCCCTCCACCTGCTGGCCACACTCTTCCTGATGCTCCCCAGGATGCCATTAGCCTTCTTGGCCACCTGGGCCCATTGCTGGCTCCTGGGCATCCTGTTGTCCACCAGGACTCCCAGGTCTCTTTCCTCAGAGCTGCTCTCCAGCAGGTCCCCCCCAACCTGTCCTGGTGCAGGGGGTTATTCCTCCCCAGGTGCAGGACCCTATACTTGCCCCTGTTGAATTTAATGGGGATCCTCTCTGCCCAGCTCTCCAGCCTGTCCAGGTCAAGCTGTGGTGGTTCTTGTTTGCTGGTCTGAAGCCTGCAAAAGATTAGGAGAAAACAGATGGCTCCTAATTGGCAGCACCAGCTTACTTCCTGCTCTCCAGATAAACCATTAAATTAAGGCTTAAATCAAACTTCGTACAAGTTAGGAGGCTGCTGGTAATTATTTAGAAATCTAGACAGACTTAAAGGCCTGGATTAAGGCTCTGTTTACTGTAAAGGATGAAAAACACACGCTCTTTCCTGTAAGGCTGAGCAGCAAAGGGTCGAAGTGCTGGAGATGGGGCTAGAAAACCCTTCAGCCTCTGACGCACAAGGTTTTTGGGGGAGGATCAAGAGGTCATGGACTTTGGCCATGCTTTTACACAGCAGTAGCCCTGTGGGACCACCAGTGGTGGGACCACCAAGGACCACGCAGCTTGCTGTGGGCCATGCCAACACAAGCAGGCGAGGGAGAGCTTGGTAGTGGCCAGAGTTCAGAGCTAATCAGAGACGTGGGACATTTTTAACCGAAGCTGACTTCAATCACGTCCAGCTCAATTAAGATAAACACAAATAAATGAGCTACCCATGGACTGAGGATGCTTCAAAGGGAGTGGTGCCTCCAGGGGGTGCACATGAACATCCCTTGCCAGAGCAGCAGTGTCTTCATGGCTGGTCTGAGGGTGTGCAAGTGCATAAACCCACGTGTTTGGGGAAGACCTCTGTCACCTGTGTCACCTCTGTCCCTGTCCTGAGGCTGGGGCATTTCCACTGATCCATTCCCATATTTCCAGGGTGTGTGAAGGACCCTTCTTGGCCTGACTTCAGGTGTGTTTGCACTTTAGAAAACCCAGGGGGCACAAGCACATGCCGAAGGGATTTTCCCAGGTGCTGTGGGACTGCTTGAAACTCCAGACTTTGCCTGATCAGACCCTTGGTTCCTGACCAGTATGCATTTCCAGATGTGTGTGTCTTTGGAGCTATTCTGTTGTCACTCATGAGTGTGTCTCCTTCTTCCCTTCCAGGCAACGAGTAGCAACATCTCACTCAAAAATACCCTCACGAAAACTCTCCAGGAGGTGAGACTTCTGTTGGTTGTCCTGGGAAAACCAGCATGCCTGCAACTGTGAACCAAGTGAGGTCTGAAGCTTCTCCCTTTCTCAGCCAATCCAAGCAGGGAAAATCATAGAATCATTCAGGTTGGAAAAGACCCTTGGGACCATCGAGTCCAACCATCAGCCCCACGCTACAAAGTTCTCCCCTACACCGGATCACCCAACACAAAGGACTAAAAGACTCTTCAACACATCCTGGGATGGTGACTCAACCCCCTCCCTGGGCAGCCCATTCCAGTGACTGACCACTCTTTCTTCCCTAATGTCCAGCCTAACCCTACCCTGCTGCAGCTTGAAGCCATTTCCTCTTGTTCTATCAGCAATTCCCTGTGAGAAGAGATGAAAATGCCCTCAATTCCACCCTAAAACCACTGGGGTACTGCTATCTTTTCCTGAAATGCCAAAATTTAGCCTCTGAAGGAACTTTATTGGCTGGTTACTGCTGTGAGCAAAGCATAAACCTCCAGAAACCTGGGAAGAGGGGAAATAGCTGGAGAAGGCTGAGACTCCTGAAGGATAAGGACCCATCTTCGAGGTATTAAGGCACTAACTCACCCCAAGTCAAAGGGATTATTTTTAAGAGCTGGCCCAAAAACCTTTGTCCAGGGTCACACTGGGAGTCTGTCACCGGTGCCAGTGTCTGATAAAGCTCAAGAGGGGAGAAGCAGAAGGCAGAGAAGTGGAGCCAGAGCCTCGTGCGTGGCTCAAGGAGAGATGCATCCCAGAGCCACCTTTCCTTCTCCGCCACCCACCTTCCCCCCTGCCCCCTAAATTGGGTTTAGGGGATAGCTAAATCTCATCTGAATACATAACGCTGCACGACGGCGTGGGAAGGAGAGAGGTCATGGCAGGCTGTCATCCTGCACCACCCACCCCTGGTAGAGGTGTCCCATGAGGGGTGGCACCATGGGAAAATTCACCTGACCCTGCGACATAGAACCATAGAATGGTTTGGGTGGGAAGGGACCTAAAAGACCATTCAGTCCCAACCTCCTACCCTGGGCAGGGACACCTCCCACCACACCAGGTTGCTTCAAGCTCCATCCAACCTGGCCTTGAACCCCTCCAGGGATGGGGCAGCCACAGCTTCTCTGGGTAACCTGGGCCAGGGTCTCACCACCCTCACACCAAAGAAGTTCTTCCCCACACCTCATCTCCATCTCCCCTCTTTCAGTGTCAAATCCTTCCCACTCATCCTGTGGCTCCCCTCCCTCATCAAGAGTCTCTCTCCAGGTTTCCTGGAGCCCTTTTTAGGGATTGGAAGGGGCTCTGAGGTCTCCCTGGAGCCTTCTCTTCTCCAGGCTGAACCCCCCCCAACTCTCTCAGCCTGTCCTCACAGCAGAGGGGCTCCATCCCTCCCAGCATCATTGTGGACCCCCTGCTCTCCTCGACAACCCGCATCCCCATCTGCTCCGTCCTTCCTCCCTTCTTGTTCCCTGGTGAACCTTCCTCCCAGGGCGGCTTGGCTGAGCCCTGTTTATTTCGCCTTCCTGGCCGACAGCTTGCTGCAGCGCTAATCACCGAAGAGGCAATTAGGTTGGATGTTCATGTGCCTAGGTCTGAGCAGCCAGCTTCCCCGCTCCTCTGCAGCTTCTCACGCAGACGCTGCTGCTGCTCCCGTCGGGCCCCCATCAGCAGCTCCGCCTGCCGCACGCCGTGGGGGGAAAGGAATGGATTTACAACTACATCAAGAGGTGCTTTCCCAGGAAAAGTGACACAAACACACACACACACACACACACACACACAGAGGCACGGGGTTTTGCTGTGAAGGGTCATCCTGGGGTCCCCTCCTCTGCAGCACCCATCGGGCCAGGAGGAGGTGGAGAGCTCAGATGGGAATCGCAGGAGTTCTGGCCCAGCCCCCAAGAGCTGATTTATTATTTACTGGTTCACAGAGTGAAAATAGGAGTGAATATATTCAGTGAGGCTAAGGTGTCACCTTGGTGCCTATCCACGACATGCTAGGAGCATCTTTGCCACCACCTGTGAGAGCTTGGACCCATGATGGGCTCCCTTCTATAACGGAGGGGGAAAATTTGGTGTCTGTCTCCATTTTGCTCCCAGCTTTCTTTCCAGCAGTGAAGAAAGCATCTATGGTGGCTCTTGGGATGAAAGAGATATTGGCAACACTGGATGTGGAGAAAATTGAAATAATGGTAGTGCTCACCTGGAAGAGAGGGCCTGGGACATGGGTATGGCCCGTGAGAAGGAAGGGAGGTGGTCTCGTGTCCTAAAGACTGTGTCTCCTTCAGGGGCTGGCACCCTGGCACAGAGCAGATCCTTTCCCTGGCTGTAAGGGATTGCTCTGTAGCCCCACACCACCCCTCCAGCCCCCATTTCCAGCCTCTCCAGCCATCGCTAATCTTAGTTCAGGGTGAGATGAGAATAAAAAAAGAAGGTTTTGATGGGAGCTACTCTAAAATCTCATGAATAACCCATACAGGGACCGTATTAACCTCTCAGCATGAACAATGACTATTGCTAATTAAACCTTTTTTTAGAGCCAACAGCTCCCAACAGGGCAAGTACCACACAGCATGCCCTGCCTCCTCCAAGATGATGTCTGAGCCTCTCAGAACCCTGGCAAGCTGGCCAAACATCCCTCCATGGAGGTGGGAGGGGAGATGTTGGGAGACCCATGCAGCAATCTGTTATCATAGAACCATAGAATCATTTTGGTTGGAAGAGACCCCTGGGATCATAAAGTCCAACCATCAGCCCTACTCTACAAGTTCTCCCCTACACCAGATCCCTCAACACCACATCTAATCTACTCTGAAACACAGTCAGGGATGGGGACTCCACCACCTCCATGGGCAGCCCATTCCACTGACTGACCACTCTCTCTGGGAAAAACCTTTTCCTCATGTCCAGCCTAATCCTACCCTGCTGCAGCTTGCAGCCATTCCCTCTTGTCCTGTCGCTCATTGCCCGTGAGAAGAGACCAGCACCAACCTCTCTCCAATGCCCTTTCAAGCAGTTGTAGAGAGGGATGAGGTCTCCCCTCAGCCTCCTCTTCCTCAAACTAAACAATCCCAACTCCCTCAGTCGATCCTCATAAACCTTATTCTCCAGGCCTCTCACCAGCTCCGTGTCCCTCCTCTGCACTCGCTCCAGCCCCTCCAGATCTCTCTTGGGTTGAGGTGCCCAGAACTGGACACAAGACTCAAGGTGTGGCCTCACCAGTGCTGAGCACAGGGGGACAATCACCTCCCTCCTTCTGCTGGTCACACTGTTTTTTATACAAGCCAGGATGCCCTTAGCCTTCTTGGCCACCTGGGCACACTGCTGGCTCATGTTCAGCCGCCTGTCGACCACCCCCCCCAGGTCCTTTTCTGCCAGGCAGCTCCAGCCACACTGCCCCAAGCCTGTAGCCATCCATGGGGTTGGGGTGGCCCAAGTGCAGGACCTGGCACTTGGCCTCATTTCATGGCACCTCCAAGGACATCAACCCACTGAGGGCTCCCTGCTGACCCCAGCCCACACTGACTTCCAAAAAAATCAGTTTAACCACCAAAGAAAGGTGGTGCAGGAGATCTCCATCCCGCATCTCCTCCAGCTGTGCCTCCCCAGGGTGTGCTGGGCATGGTGAGCAGAGGGAAGGATATGAGCTGTCATACACCAAGAAACCTGGAGATTAGAATGGACAGGGTATAGCGAGAGGGTGACAAAAGCATTGGGAGAAAATGGCAAGGGGATAAGGGGACCTTGGAAATCCTCCTGGGCAACCTAATCTAGGTGGCTTTGCATCTGCAGGTGGGAGTCTCTTTTTAAGCTTGGGTTTGGAGCTGCAGGAAGGCTGAATCCTCCTTCCTCTTAATTTCTGTGATAAACATCTCGATCCTTAGAGGGTGTCCTGGTTTCAGCTGAGGACACAGTTTATTGTCTTTTTAGTGGTTGTTGTGTTTTCAGATTTGGTTGGTTTAGTTGTTGCTAAGTGATGTTTATACTAATTAGGGACTTTTTTTCAGCTTCCTATAGAAGCTGAGGAGCACAGACAGAAAACAGAAGCATAGAATCCTAAAATGGTCCAGGCTAGAAGGGACCTCTAGGGTCATCTAGTTCCACCTCCCTGCAGTCAGGAGGGACACCCCCAACTAGACCAGTTTGACCAGGGCCTCGATGAGTCTCCCCTTGAAGATCTCCAGGGAAGGGGCCTCAACCACCTCCCTGGGCAACCTGTTCCAGTGGTCCACCACCTTATTCCTAATATCAAATCTAAATTTGCTCTTCTCCAGTTTGAAGCCAGAATGGCCTAGAAATGGGCAATGGAATATTACGTGCCACAGACATCATGTTCAATATATAAAGGGGAGTTGCCCAGGGGGGAAAAGAGATCCATGATCTCTGCTCAGGTTGGGTTGGGCAACCAGTTCACTGGGTGGTGAGAGTGATGAGTGTCTTGTATGTTCTTTTACTACTATTATTGTATTATTGTTATTTTCATTTTCTTTTATAGTTCTACTAAACTTTCTTTTTATCTCAACCCATGAGGTTGCTTTTTTCCCCCTTTCCCCTCCTTTTTTTCCCTATTTTCCCCACTGTTCTGGGGAAGAAAGGAGGGAGAGCATGAGGCCCTGTGGTCCAAGTTACTTCCTGGGGTTTAAACCACGATGTAGGGCAACCAGATACCAATTTACATCCCATCAGCCTCTAAGCAAGGTTAAAAATATCCCTGTTACGTGATCAGGCTGGTTGTCCGTCTTTCTGCCTCTCACTTACAACGTTGCCCAGTTGCCTCATTTCCTGTTCAACTAATGATCTGGCTGCAGCACATCTTGTGGTCACATCTCCAGGAAGGACACCAGTCTCGTTGGGGCTGGCGTGGCACACGCAGAGATGCTGCTGCAGGCACGGAGGTGTCCTGTTTTGCTCCCAGCTGGTCCCCACGTGCTCTGCTGCGGGGAAAGGCTTTATATACTTCTGCCCCCAGAGAGTTGGTGATACCCCCTACTCCCACGGCTTTGGTAACCCCCAAAATTGACTAGCAACCTAGAAAAGTACTGCTTGTGCCAAAGAGCCGATTCATGCTTTATCCTGGAGTGAAAAATTCAGTCCTGCCACGCAGTAAATTCAGCAAAGCCTTCACGATTAATGCGCAGTTCCCGGCCGTGCCTTTTGGACAGGCTGCCACGGTACTGATTGATAATGGGAGTTTTGCTAACTGCTTTCAGGAGCAAATTAAGAAACAAGTTAAAACATCCCTGCTTTGGGCACTGGAAAACAACCTCCATGAGTAAGCTGTAAGTCACACGAGTCTAGATGAGCCTTTCAGCCGTCCCTGTAGGATCTGCCTCTTCATCCGTACCTCCCGTCAGCCCCACTGAAGAAGAAGAACATCCGTGGGCACATGCAAAAGCAGATTTAGGGCTCAATTCTAGCTCCCGTGGGAGGTTTCTAAATTCAAGCTCCACTCACCTGTGCCCACACTGGCAGACAAAGGTCCAAGCTCAGCCTGAGGTCTGAACTCACCCACGGATCCCCCTGTATCTTGCAGACCTATGCTTAGTGGTTGTCTCAGCTGGAGTTGAGGAGCTCCAGGAGGAGATGAGGCTGGTCATCAGTGCCAGCTCAACCAGAGCTGAAGATCTACTTCTGGATGGAGAGGGCACGGAAGGACAGGGCAGGCTGTAGCCCTGCAGATACTCTAGACATGGCTCTTCCTCATCCCCAGGGGGGTGGTGGAGTCACCATCCCTGACTGCGTTTCAGAGTAGATTGGATGTGGTGTTGAGGGATCTGGTGTAGGGGAGAACTTTGTAGAGTAGGGCTGATGGTTGGACTTGATGATCCCAGGGGTCTGTCCCAACCTAAATGATGCTATGATTCTATGTAGACTTCTAGGACTGGTTGCCACCAGGCTTACAGGCAATACACAGCAGGGGACCACAGGATCCAAACCAACAGGTACATGGTGAAGGAGAGACTGACACCCACATGTAGGGCTGAGTCTGCCATTGCAGGACAGATCCAATCAGTGAAAAACCCAACAAAGTAACGATGAAATGGCCTCAAAAGCTATTGATTTTTCTTTTTAGAAGATGGATGTGGAAGCTGGAGGTGGACCAGACATTCCAGCAACAGCTAAGTGCCTTGGAAAGCAAATGTCTCAAGGAAAGTCTGCCTGTTAAATGGAATAACAAATACCGGTATCAATATTCACTGAGAGAGCTCACGATAACTTCCTCTTTGTCATGCAGGAAAGGAAGTCAGGCAGACCATCTGATATAAGGAAGGGAGGAAATGTAGAGGCTTAACAAACAAGATCCTGTCAGAAAGCACCTCTGAGAGGGTGGAGATAAAGAGGAGTTTGTACAGAGCAGAAATTTGCTGGAGTGAGCACCAGAACGAGGCTGGTGAAGGGCCTGGAGAAGAAATCTTATAAAGAGCGATTGAGGGAGGTGGGACTGTTTGGTTTGAGGAAGAGGAGGCTGAGGGGAGACCTCATCCCTCTCTACAACTGCTTGAAAGGGCATTGGAGAGAGGTTGGTGCTGGTCTCTTCTCACAGGGAATTAGCGATAGAACGGGAATGGCTGCAAGCTGCAGCAGGGTAGGGTTAGGCTGGACACTAGGAAAGAATTCTTCCCAGCAAGAGTGGTCAGGCACTGGAATGGGCTGCCCAGGGAAGTGGTGGAGTCACCATCCTGGGATGTGTTGAAGAGTTGTTTAGATGTGGTGTTGGGGGATATGATGTAGGGGAGAACTTTGTAGAGCGGGGCTGATGGTTGGACTCGATGATCCCAAGGGCCTTTTCCAACCTGAATGATCTATGATTCTATGAAATGCAAATGGACAGGCAGGGACAGAGATCACAGAATCATAGAATGGTTGAGGTTGGAGGGGAGATTTCAGATCATGGAGTCCCACCACCATCAACCCAACACTAACAAAACCCGTCACTAAACCAAGGCCCACAGCACCACGTCCTCCTGGCTTTTAAATACCCCCAGGGATGGTGATTCCACCACTTCCCTGGGCAGCCTGATGCCTTGTTTGCCTCCGAAGGGGCTGCCTGGGAAGGGTCCAGGCACAGAGGACTTTGCCAGCCAAATCTCTCCAGGATTACCTCAAATCAGGAGGTGGTTGAGATATTTCCCATCAAGGCCCGTTATTCACCGACCCTCAGCCTTCCTCTTGCACAACGTGTTGTAAAATTAACTCCCAGCCTCACTGTGAAGCTGCTGGAAGGGGAAAGCAATGGCTGGTCTATTCTTCAGCCGGATTAGACGCAGCAGGCAGAGCTCCCCATTGAGTGCAGTACACCACCGATGTAAATGCTTTTGAGCAGCAACCAACCAAGAGAGGCTCGTCTCAGCGTGTTTATGTATTCCAGGGGACTTTGCTGCTGTTCTCGTTTGGTTTTGAGAATTTTGAGCTGGATGGTAACGCCAACAGGAGCTCTGTAAACCCCCGGCGCAGTCAGATGTCTCTGCAGGGAAAGCAGGCAAAGGTTGTTTAAAGAACAAAGGAGAGCTGAAAAGCCTAATAGCTTTGCAGACTACGCACAGAAGAGAGCTCTAAGAGCTCATTGAAAATCAAGTGCCATTAAGGTATGAATAAGCAACTGAAGGGGGGCGGGGGGGAGGGGGGGGGGGCTGAAAAAAGGTCTCTGTATTATAAAGAGGGATGAGGAAGGAGGGAGAGATTCACTGTAGGGAACGAAAGTGCTGCATCAGTCTGATGGCTCCATCAATAGTAGGAGCGAGTGATCTGTGTCCTGGGAAACATGCCACCATCCCAAATGAGGTCTCCCTAGTGGTATCCCAGTCACAAGCCCCTCTCCGGGGTTGTGGGGATGACGGTGCAAAACTTTGTCTCCAGAGAGACCTTAGAGCCCCTTCCAGTCTCTAAAGGGGGGTCCAGGAAAGCTGGGGAGTGACTCTTGATAGGGAATTATAGTGATAAGGTGAGGGGGAACAGTTTTACACTGGAAGAGGGGAGTTTTAGACTAGACATTAGGAAGAAATTCTTTACTGTGGGGCACTGACCCAGGTTGCCCAGAGAAGCTGTGGCTGCCCCATCCCTGGAGATGGTCAAGGCAAGGTTGGAGGGGGCTTGGAGCAAGCTCAACTGGTGCAAGGTGCCCCTGCCCAGGGAAGGTGGTTGGAACTGGATAATATTTAAGGTCCCTCCAAACCCAAAGCACTCTATGATTCTGTGACTCTAGTGCAAAACATCTTTCTGGGCATGTTGGTGTGAACAGACCCCTCTGCAGGAAAGGATCTCCCAACACAGGGTGAGAGGGGGAGTGTGTTGGCCCCTTTCTAACTGCCTGGGTGTCCTAGTTGACTTATAATCTCTGTGTCTTTGTTCCTATGGACTTCTGCTGAACCTCCAGCCAAACCTGGCTGGGACATTGGGGATGGAGGGCTCCCAGGAGACGTTTGGCCGTGCAGGATTTTCTTCTCAGAGCACCAAGCTTTGCCCAGTGTTCTTCTAAGATGACACATTCAGTCACATCATGTCCTACCTTCTAAGGGATGCAAAAGATGTCCCATCTGGTTTCCTCCTGTAGAGGCAGCTGATCTGTGCACCCCCACGTCCCCATGGCTGACGACCACGTCTTTCCGTTTCCCCATCGCTTCTCATTGCAACACATCCAGCCCGAGACACAGAAAACCTTCAAGGCAGAGATTATATGTGGTTTTGTTTACATGGTGCACTGTTTCCAGTCCTGGCCAGCCTCAGAGATTTAGGGATAAGGAGTTTTTAACAGCAGAGAGTTGCAAAATATTAAAGATGATCCAGATGAGCCGGTTTCCATCACCCTGGCTGGCTCATCTGTGAGTTCATGGGAAGTAAAATCATGGAATCAGGGGCTGATGGAATTGTTGGAAAGGACCTCTAGAGATCATCCAGTCCAACTCTCCTGCTAAAGCAGAGTTGCCCAGAGCACATCACTCAGGACTCCATCCAGTCAGGGCTTGAAGGTCTCCAGAGAAGGGGACTCCACACCCTCCCTGGGCAGCCTCTGCCAGGGCTCTGCCACCCTCACCCCAAAGAAGTTTCCCCTCATATTCGAATGGAACTTGCTGTGTTCCACCTTGTGCCCGTTGTCTCCTGTCCTGTCACTGGGAACCACTGAGAAGAGTCCGGCTCCATCCTCCTTCAACCCATCCTTCCTACACTTGTGACCATTAATAAGGTCTCCCCTCAGCCTTCTCTTCTCCAGGCTAAAGAGTCCCAGCTCTCTCAGTCTTTCCTCATCAGGGAGGTGCTCTCAAGGCTCCTTTGGTTTGTTCCCAGTGTCCTCCAGCTTCTCTGGCTCCCAGTTTCCACTCCTGTCCAGCAGATGTTGTGGATGAAGTGCTACCCAGCCACATGAGGTGTGTTTCATGGGAGCAGAGCAGCCAAATAAGCACCTTTCAGCTCTAGTTCAGGAGATACTGGGAGCCCATGGAGTGGAAAGCAGCTGGGAAGGCAAGACGAGCGGCAATGAGGCCATCTTGTTGCTGGGATTAGACAACCAAGGGGTTGATTCCACCCAAGGGTTCCATGAGACCCCTTGCACCTGCCAAGAGGTTTATGCCATGAACCAGGATGCCAATCTGCAGCTTTGAGTCCTACCAGGGCAAACCCACCCTTTTAAGTCAGGATTGCCCTCGGATTCGTGAGTGAGTAAAGTCCTTGTAGCTTTAGTCCCGACTCCTCCATTACCTTGGAGGAAACCCCTTGGGAGGTCTCAGTGACCCGTGAGGGCAAACACTCAGCTCTAGAGACTCGAAAGAAATAATCAGGCACTTTAAGGGAGGGCAACTGCAGGTAAAGCACTGCCTGGAGACTGCGGGGATGCGATTCAATTTCCGGCTCTGCCAGCAGGGTACAGCGTGATCAGAGCTGTGAAATCTTTCCAGCCTCAGCTCCCAAACTGTAAAATGGGGATAATTCCGTTCTCTTATTACTTGACTGGAAAGTCTTTGTGCTGGGGTATCACAACAAAGCCTCGTTCATCAACTTCCCTTATGGCACGAGCAGGGAAGGAGGAGCACGGGGAGGATACCGCTGCCTCCAGATGATAACCTAAGCGTGACCTGAGGTTCCCTTTTAAGGGTACAGCACCACGACAGCACCACGAATTTCGCGGCATCCAGGTCAATTTGGTCGTGATCCGTCTCTTCCCGTCTGTCTCCTGAACTATTCCCACCCGTCCCACCCCTTCTTTGTGCTTTGGCCATATTCCCAGTGCTTGCTGCTCTTTAAGGAGGAGCCTGTCGGACTCTAAAAGCAGATGATGATGATGATGATGGTGAGGAGGGCGCTTGTGTACCCAGAGGTGACGCTGATGGACATGATGGAGAGCTAGAAGTGCCGGTTGGTGATGGATGGCTGTGATGAGAGGGCATAACTGGATGTACCTCCTCCCCCAGACCCTAAATTATGCAAGGAGGAGATAACAAAGGGGGAAAAGCAGCAGCAAAGTGAATCACAAGGATTTACAGCTCCTGCACAAGAATGAGGGGGGAGGAAACTCTTTGGGGTCCTGAGGGAAAAGGCAGGGATGATTGCACTTGGCTCTGCAGCTGGTGCTGTGGGAAGGTGACCAAGCTGCCAGGCACTGCAGACTTAAACAACTTCTCTTGCTCGCTGCCTTCTGACTTAGAAATATGATTTATCTGGGGGAAAGCCATAGTTTTACAGCCTGAACATAACGCCGTGACATTCTGGACCTTCAGTATTCCCCTGGCAGAGCGCTGGGTGAATGCCACTGGGGGTGAAGTCTAATGACCTCTCTGGAAATTCAGGGTCAGTTGAACAGTTGTGACTTGGAGGAGGATTTTAAAATTTAAAGGACCTCATCCATGCAGGAAATTACCAAATACAGACCACTATATATTGAACAGCAGATGGCCCATGTCCCAGCCGATGCCCCAGTGCTACCAGCTGAACCTGCTGCTCCGCCCTGAGGAGGCCCCATCTGGAGCTCAGGGACCAGTTCTGGCTCCTGGGTTCAAGAAGGACAGGGAACTGCTGGAGAGGGGACAGCAAAGGGCTGTAAAGATGATGAGGGGACTGGGACATCTCTTTTATGAGGAGAATCGTAAGAGAAAAATCGATTAGATTTAAGAGAAGATTTAAGAATTGATTAGATGTGGTGTTGTGGGATATGGTGAAGGGGAGAACTTTGTAGAGTAGGGCTGATGGTTGGACTCGATGATCCCAAGGGTCTCTTCCAACCTGAATGATTCTGTGAAAGGCTGAGGGACTTGGTTCTGTGTAGTCTGGAGAGGAGAAAACTGAGGGGGGATCTGATCAACAACATAAAAAGGGTGGGTGTGAAGAGGATGGGGCCAGTCTTTTTTCACTGGTGCCCAGTGACAGGACAAGAGAGAGCCGGCACAAACTTGAACATGGGAAGTTCCATCTCAACACGAGGAGGAACTTCTTCACTTTGAGGGTGTCAGAGCCCTGGCAGAGGCTGCCCAGAGAGGTGGTGGAATCTCCTTCTCTGGAGACAGTCAAACCCCACCTGGACACGTTCCTGTGGGACCTGTTCTTGGTGGGACCTCTTTTGGCAGGGGGTTGGACTGGATGATCTCCAAAGATTCCTTCCAACCCCAGAGCATTCTGTGATTCTGGGATCCCCTGAAGACTGAGGCTGCTGAGCAAGCAGGGGCAGAGCACAACTGTGATCCGTGGCTGGACAACATATTGCAGCAAGAAAACAGCTGGGAAGAATATTTTAACATTAAAAAAAAAAAAAGAAAGAGGCAGAATAAAATTGATAACTGCCTGGTGTGCACGTAGAGGGGGATGGAGCTTGCCCCAGGTGCTGGGAAGGTTATTTGTAAGCAGCCATGGCTTGTTAGATGAATTTCCTTACATTATCTGTCAGGAGCTGACTGCAGCTCCGTCATCTTTGCTCATCTTTATTGCCAGATTACTTCTTGCTCCGCTGATGGGCCCTGGGCTGTCAAAGCTCTCCTCGCAAACGACCGCCAAGATGTTCTCAGCGAAACCCTGGTCCCTCCCTGGCTAGTTGACAGGAAGAGGACACGGCAGGGACCCTCACGCAGGTTACTGATGATGGACATGTATGGTGATTTTTTTGGGTACAGGTTTCTTCCCGAGACAGATGCATTGACTTCAGTAAAGCATTTGACACAGTCTCCCACAGCATCCTTGTAGCCAAACTGAGGAAGTGTGGCCTGGACCATAGGATAGGAAGGTGGATTGGGAACTGGCTGAAGGAGAGAAGCCAGAGAGTGATGGTCAATGGGACAGAGTCTACTTGGAGGCCTGTGTCTAGTGGAATCCCTCAGGGATCAGTACTGGGACCAGTACTGTTCAATATATTCATCAATGACTTGGATAAGGGAATAGAGTGCACTGTCAGCAAGTTTGCTGATGGCACCAAACTGGGAGGAGTGGCTGACACACCAGAAGGCCGTGCTGCCATTCAGCGAGACCTGGACAGGCTGGAGAGTTGGGTGGGGAGAAACTGAATGAAATAGAAGAAGGACAAGTGTAGAGTCTGGCATCTGGGCAAGAACAACCCCAGGGACCAGGAGAGGTTGGGAAATGACCTGTTGGAGAGGAGCAGCACAGGGGAAAGGGAGCTGGGGGTCCTGGTGGGCAGCAGGATGCCCATGAGCCAGCACTGTGCCCTCATGGCCAAGAAGGCCAATGGCATCCTGGGGTGTAGTAGAAGGGGGGTGGTCAGTAGGTGGAGAGAGGTTCTCCTCCCCCTCTCCTCTGCCCTGGTGAGACCCCATCTGGAATATGGTGTCCAGTTGTGGGCCCCTCAGTTCCAGAAGGACAGGGAACTGCTGGAGAGAGTCCAGGGCAGGGCTACCAAGATGATGAAGGGAGTGGAGCATCTCCCAGAGGAGGAAAGGCTGAGGGAGCTGGGTCTCTTGAGCTTGGAGAAGAGGAGACTGAGGGGTGACCTCCTGAATGTTGATGAATCTGGAAAGGGTGAGTGTCAGGAGGATGGAGCCAGGCTCTTCTCAGTGACATCCAATGACAGGACAAGGGGCAATGGGTGCAAGCTGCAACATAGGAGATTCCAGTTAAATATGAGGAAAAATTTCTTCAGAGTGAGGGTGAGGGAACACTGGCAGGGGCTGCCCAGGGAGGTGGTGGAGTCTCCTTCTCTGGAGACATTCCAAACCCGTCTGGAGGCGTTCCTGTGTGACCTGCTCTGGGTGTTCCTGCTCCAGCAGGGGGATTGGACTGGATGAGCTTTCAAGGCCCCTTCCAATCCCTGAGATTCTGTGATTAGGGCCCGTTTGGGGATACTGCAGAGGATGCGAAGATTTAACTACTTAACAGCAGAACAAGGTGAGAACAGGTTTGAAGGCATCTCCTTCGTACCTTCAGGAGTTTGGGTGGGTGGAGATGAGAGTATCTTGGGGGAGGGTGTGTTATGGTTTGAGGAAGTCACAACGATTTATTGGTCTTTAGACAATTACTCTGCCACTCAATGACCCCTCCCCACACAGGAAGGGGAACTGGGGGAAAACAAGCAAACAGGAGGGTTGAAAAGTCAACAGATTTGATAGAATATAACTAGATAATGAGCACTAATAATACTAAAGAACCAAAATTAATCCCAGTAACGATATATTCAATACCCCATGCCGCTGTATTCAGCCCATTCTATGGACGGCAGCCAACGTGGGACCCTGTGAGCGCTGTGGCTTCAAGAGGAAGAAAAGGGCTCAGGGCTCCATTACCAGGGCAAGGAGTTTTCAGGGTGGCAGCCATCAAGGGAGAGTGAGAATTCCTCAGCAAACTTATTTCTGTTGAATATGCTGCTTGTGGTATGAAATAGCCCTGTTGGCAGCTTGGGTTAAGTGCCCCCGGGTCTCTCTCCTCCTTGTCCTTGAACTGGGCATGGCTCAAAAACACCGAGACCCTGAACCTCACATACCATACCTGGCTACAAAGTAAATATTTTCACAAAATCATACACTAGAGTCTTCTAAACGTGCAGTTTTCCCAAGTATTAGAAGGTAAATTAGTCCTGTATTGCTCAAACCAAGACAGCCCTCCTATGGACATCCCGTGACACTGTGCCTCAGATGTTTACCCCAGAGAGCTCTCCTCTCTGAGGGTGGCCATAGAAGACTTTCATGGTTTAGGAGGACCACAGAAGCCAGTCTTCCTATTTCAATGGCTTGAAAATCCTTGAAATGGCTTGAAAAGTCCCCAGATAAGATGTTGCTGGTCTTCATCCTCTCCTTCTGGGTCATCCTTCCGCTTGGAGCTCCTCACCCTTGGGTGCAAGCATGCAGAGGTGGTGCTGGCTGCATCCCTCACCACCAGCTGTCCTATTATTTTGGGAAGGAACAAGCTAAGTTCACCAAGGCAGAGCTTGCACCTCCTTGTGGGAGTCTTGCAGCTCGTGTCCTCTGGGTTCTGCCCTTCCCGAGTCCACAGCCATCATTAATCACACCCTGACCAGCTGCTGGAGGGTTTGTTTTAAATCTCCCCAGACGGCTCTGCGGAGTTCATTAAACACAAGAGCTTGCCTTCCCTGAGAGGGAATTAAATGGGAGTTAACGTGTCTTAATGAGGGACTTAAATGCCGCGTAATAGAAATAACAGCCGAACACGTCGGATTTCAAGGCACGGATGGGACACGGGGGACTCATCTTGAAGTGCCTAGCCATTTTACCTCGTGCTGGCAAGTGCCCTGATGGAAAGCATCCCAGAAACGGGCACGATGCGCTGTGCTCTGCCCCTAAAGAGCTGCACCATCCCTCCGGGAGAGGAAATGTCCCCGGGATCCCACTTCCAAAGGCAAATTCCTGCCCAGCGGGGTGGGAGAGGCAGTTGGGTTGGAGGGGTTAAGAGCATTTGCAATGTGCTGCTAATGGAAAAGATGGAGAGGGAGGAAGATGGGCAAAGAGGAAGAGCGGGCAGGTGGCCAGGGACTGGAAGTGCAACCCGGAGAAATCAAAGGAAACACTGAGGCTATGGGGGGAACCAAAGGATGGCCAGAGAAACAGCGTTGCCTCCTCAGAGGGTAATACTTGACATATTTTCACATGACTTTGCTCCTGTATTTACTCTAAAGTCTGCAGAGCTTAGGAAAGAAGATGCTGGGCTGAGGAGGACCTGTTGGTAAAGCTCAGACAGCCAAAGCGGGGACCAGAGCTACGTCCCCCAAAACAACTTTGGCTCCTTGGTGGTGAGGGCAGCCTCAAGCGGCCACTCCTCGCTGGCAGAATGGCCCAAATAATTAGTTCGTTGGTTTCACTTGTTTTTTTCACTGTGGAAGTCAAAATTCCCTCCAGGCAAGGTCTTCTCACAAGCCCCCTCCCTCTCACTGGGACCCTAGGGGATTAAACTCAGGTCTGGCTACAACCAGCCCCAGTGGCGTGAGAGGGCTGTTTCTCCTGGTTTATCAGAAAAGTGGCATGAAAAAAAAAAAAAAAAAGAAAAAAAAGCAATGAAAAGAAGCTTTAAAATGGTAATATCTTATTTTTCTGATGTCTATGTATCTGGGGGCTGATAAATATTCGCATTTCCCTCGATAAAAGGCAGCGCTTTAGAACTGTAATGGGAAGTGGGTCTGCTTCGCGGTGGAGGAGTACAGATCTCGATAAATTCTAATCATCTGCTCAGCAATAAGACATGGGGGAGTGGGGAATTGATAGATAAAGCATCAGCTATTAAAAGAAACACCGTACAGCTTCTCCGGGCTGGATAAATCAAGGAGCCCTTTATATTCACGTTCACGTAATAACCAAGGAAGGTGAATTGATGAGGACTGGAGTTGTACTCTCGTGTTGGTGTTGGATTAAGCCTTGATTTATGGCCTGGAAGATTACATTTAAATGTGCCTTCTGTGGAAAATTCTCGTCTCTGTTTTCAGGTGATTCTTCCCTACCATCTAGATGGTCAAGAAAATATATATATATATATATATGTAAATAATTCTAGCAAACTCCAAAAGCCAAATACATATTTCAGCTGGACATGCAGGGGAACAACTCTGCTCCCCATAATGTCCTTAGAGACTGCAAAAATAACTTTGGAAGCAGCATGAGCTCAGGCCAGAAGAGCTTAAAGCAGCTTCTGGCCACTTTTCCTCCTCTGACCCAAAGCGGGTGTCACTGGTGCTGCCACCCTCCTTTGACTCTTGGGGTCTGATGAATGAAGACTCACATGGTTGAGGGACCTCTTGGTGGTGATGGAAACACCAGAGGCTTTTTCTCACCTGTGTGTGGACCCACCTGTGATGGAGTTACCTGCAGTTCTCCTTTCAAAGGTGGATAGGTTCTATTCACCTCGGTCAGGCTTTGCAGTGGTGCCACCAGCAGGGCTGGGGACAGCCTGGGATTCTCTGCACTGCATCGTTGTGGTGCTCATTGAGCCTGACCTCAATGTCCCATGGGTGCACATGGAGCCTCTTGCTGCTTTATTTTGCTGGGTACTAAGAATCATGAAAAGAGGCTGCTGGAAGACCTCCTTCTAGTCAGGAAGGGAGTTGGAGGCACTTAGGGAGTCCTGGGGAAGCGACTTCTTCATGCATCTCACTCAAAGGCTTTGCTGGGCTCTGTGCCCTCAGGCTTTGTCTGACTTTTGGTGGCCAGAGAGTTAGGAACTGGCTGGGGAGATGAACAGCAAGGTTCAGTATGAGACCTTGGGAATGAAGTCATAGAATTTTGAAACAGCTTGGGTTGGAAGGAACCTTAAAGATCATCCAATCCCAACCCCCTGCCCTGGGCAGAGACACCTCCCACCACACCAGGTTGCTCCAAGCCCCATCCAGCCTGGTCTTGAACCCCTCCAGGAATGGGGCAGCTACGGCTTCTCTGGGAAACTTGGTCCAGGGTCTCACCACCCTCACAGTAAAGAATTTCTTCCCCACATCTCATCTCCATCTCCCATTTTTCAAACCCTTCCTGCTCATCCTGTGGCTCCCCTCCCTCATCAAGAATCTCTCCCCAGCTTTTCTGAAGCCCCTTGAGGGACTGGAAGGAGCTGGAAGGTCTCCCCAGAGCCTTGTCTTCTCCAGGCTGAAGCTCCCCAACTCTCTCAGAGATCAGATCCACCTGATCTGATGTGTCGAGGCTAGGATGGAGTCCTGACCTTGCTCTCTCGATGCAGTGATGAGCTGGAGCTGGGAATTGTCCCCCTTTCCTGGTGCAAGGTGCCAGTTCACAAAGTGTTCATCCCCGTGAGAGAGTTGGGTGAGAAACAAAGAGGTTTCCCTGATGGTCATTTCAGATGTGCTTGTACGTGGCTACTGATGAGCTGGGCCTGGCTTGGGGGGGGTTTCTGTCCCACAAGGAAGGGTCAGGATTTGGGGTGGCTGCTTGTGATCACTGAAAATAAAGCAAATACAGACCTGACACTCGTCAAAGATCTGTTCCTGGTTCTGTTTCTTGTTTCATTTCAAGGTTTAATTTATGACCTGCCTTCAGAGAGGGATGGCAACAAAGCTGCTGGGTTCTGGGGGCAGCCTGCAGTCTTGATGCGACCTTGGGCAATTTCCTAATGCATTTTCCTCTGACAGCCCAGGTGTGTGGTCTCATACTCCTGCATGGTGATGGTTCAGGTTGGTCCAGAAGGTCCTCAGAGAGTGGTGGGTTGATGTCCCTTTGGTCTAGTCCCCCAACTAGACCATAAAATTCTTGATGGTGAGGGTGAGGGAACACTGGAAGGGGCTGCCCAGGGAGGTGGTGGAGTCTCCTTCTCTGGAGAGACTCAAAACCCACCTGGAGGCGTTCCTGTGTGACCTGCTGTAGGTATTCCTGCTCCAGCAGGGGGATTGGACTGGATGATCTTTCAAGGTTCCTTCCAAACCCTGAGATTCCATGATCTTCCAAACCGTGTGAGCCACAGGCACCCCCAGATTGCACCTCTCCTCTCCTTGGCTCTGTCCCTCTCTTTGTCCCTGAGCCCAGACATGCTGTGTGACACAGAGCAGTCCATGGAATGGATTTGCCTGGATCAGGCTGCCCAGCTGAACTCTCCATTCCCAGGTTCAGCGAGCCCAGGGCGGGTGCCTTTCTCTTGCTCTGCTCCAGCCCACTAACCTGGTTCAAAAACTTCTTGGCAGTTGCCAAGTAGGAGGAAACTTCACATCACTGATCAGATGAGGGAAAGCCAAGAAAAAACGAGGCAGATCAGTGTGTGGGGCAGGATCTATCTCGCCCTCTTCAGAAATGCTGGTGGAAGACTTTGCCCACGCAGAGGCAGAGGCACAGCACCGAGCAAACATCAGTCCCGGTAGGATCACTTCTAGGGCTGAGGAGCAGCACAAATCCAATCCCTTTGGGAAAACTGCATTTCCTGGGGCTGGCAAAAAGACAGATCAAGTAGATGGAGTGTAGCATCTCAGCATTGCATGGGCACCTCCTCCCATCCTCTTCTGCCCCCGATTCTGCCCCTGTACTTTGGACCTGTTGTCAAATACACCTGAACCCCGCAGGGTGCACACAGCCCTGAGCTCCAGGGTGAGTTTAACACCTCAGATAAAATCAGGTTCTCCTGCCAAAATCAGTCCCTTTCACACCTCTAGGAGAAGTCTGCACCTGAACTGCCTACGGCGGGGGAGGGTTTGGAATGGAGTCGATGGGAGGAAGGTGTTTAGCCCAGATGAACTGGGCTGGCTGAGGAGCAGCATTGCTTTCCTCTCCCTCTTCCCCCGTCACGAATGGACCATGACATTAATTCATGGAACAGAGCAAATAAATGCATAACTTTGCCTCCATGCAGATCTACAACTCAGCGTGAATAATGGTCTGCTGAGCTCAGGTAATTGCAAACACAAACCTTCAATTTTTATTTATTTATTTATTTTGCTGAGCCTGGTTGAAAGGACCACAGAGATGCTGGGTGGGCTGGAGCCCCTCTGCTGGGAGGACAGGCTGAGAGAGTTGGAGGGGTTCAGCCTGGAGAGAAGAGAAGGTTCTGGGGAGACCTCAGAGCCCCTTCAAGTCCCTTCATGGGCTCAAGAAAAGCTGGGGAGGGACTCTTGATGAGGGAGGGGAACCCTATGAAAAGGGGGAAGGGTTTGACACCAAAAGAAGGGAGATGGAGATGAGATGTGAGGAAGAACTTCTTTGCTGTGAGGGTGGTGAGACCCTGGAACAGGTTGCTCAGAGAAGCTGTGGCTGCCCCATCTGGAGGGGTTGAAGGCCAGGTTGGACAGGGCTTTGAGCAAGCTGGTGTGGTGGGAGGCATCCCTGCCCAGGGCAGGGGGTTGAAACTGGGTGATGTTTAAAGTCCTTTCCAACCCAAACCATTCTGTGATTCTATGAAAGTGGTTAAAAGCCCAGACAGCCCTGTTTGGGTGGAATGAGCAAAACCTGTTTCATCCCATCACCTCTCTGACGTCTGACCCTGCCAAGGCCTATCTCCATGCAACGGCCATAGTGGCACATGGGGATGGAAGAGGATGGGGTCACCACCCTCTCTCTCTACCTGATGCTTTGCAGCTTCATTTCCAATGTTAGACTCAGCAAGGCGTCATGCAAGAACCTGGTCTATCTTCTCCAGACTGAATTTCCTTGTGCGCTGCTCCCACCAGCTTGCTTTTGCATCTTCTAGTGAAGAGGTGCTGAATGAGGCAGGTTTTTCCTTCTCCACTCTTCTCCTGGGGCTTCCACCCTTTCCCAGACCTGGGGACACTGTGTCATTGAAGAAAGAGGTCTGTGAAGCATCCAGCTCACACGTGGTCCTTGGAAGAACCCTTGGTGCTGAACAGTCTCAGCTTGTTTCTGAGGCAGCCTGAGGGAGAACTTTTCAGAAGCTGTTTGGAGTTATTGATAACCCAGGAGGGAAATCCCTGTTATCTGATGGAGTGCCAGCAGCCTTTGCAGAGTGTCTTAGAGGAACACCACGTGCATGGGTTGCACAAGCTCCTCTGAGATCCCTCGTTTCTCGGGGCAGATCAAACTCTTCTGTTCTCCTCCATCCAGCCCCCTCGTAGTGCAGGTCACCGGTGTGCTTGCCACCACAAACAAGGAGGACAACTGTGTTCAGCACAGGGAGCAGTGATGGAGAAGCATTGAGGATGCAGGAGGACAGTCATGGGGATGCATCATCTCAGGAAGCAGAGAACAGTGATGTGCATCTTAGACCAGCGATAAATCCACATTCTGCATTGTGTTTACCAGCAGGGAGGGAGGCCAAAACTTTTAGCTCCCCAAAATACTGGTGTTCAAGCTCCTGAGTAAAGACTGACAGTCATAGCAGCAGTGTCCGTACAGAGGGAGGCCTCACCAGCTCCTGAGCTGCCCAGACTTGGGGCTGTGACACCCCCACTGTCTGCAGATGCTCAAGTCCCTGGGTAAAGCCAGGAGATGCCTTTGCACTGTCCAAGTCCATCCTGAGCTCAGGCAGAGGGATGGGATAAACATCACCCACTTGGTGTCACTTAGTGCCAGTGATGGAAACCACCACCAGAGCCTCCAGTGCAACCAGTGCCCAGCTCCCACCCATCCAGTTTTGTTCAATGTATTCATCCTTCATCCTTCCTTCTTCCATTCCTTCATCTCCTTCTGAGGAGAAGGATCTGGTAGTCCTGGTGGGTAGCAAACTATCCATGAGCCAGCAATGTGCCCTTCTGGCCAAGAGGGCCAAAGGTATTCTGGGCTGTGTAGGGAAGAGCATGGTCAGTAGGCCAAGGGAGGTCATTCTCCACCTCTATTCTGCACTGGTGAGACCACAACTGGAATACTGCATCCAGTTCTGGGCTCCCCGGTTCAAGAGAGACAGGGAACTGCTGGAGAGAGTCCAGCAAAGATGATTGAGGGATTGGAGCATTTTCCTGACAAGGAAAGGCTGAGAGAGCTGGGACTCTTTAACCTGGAGAAGAGAAGGCCTCAGCCTTCTGATAAGAAAGCTTATTAATTAATGCTTATAAGCATTAATAAGGGAGACCTTATTAATGTTTATAAGTATCTGAAGGGTGGGTTGAAGGAAGATGGAGCCAGTGATTCCCAGTGACAGGACAAGGGGCAATAGGGGCAAGCTGGACCATGGGAAATTCCATTCAAAGGTGAGAAGAAACTTCTTTGGGGTGAGGGGGGCAGAGCCCTGGCAGAGGCTGCCCAGGGAGGGTGTGGAGTCCCCTTCTCTGGAGACCTTCAAGCCCAGCCTGGATGGAGTCCTGAGTGCTGTGCTCTGGGCAATCCTGCTTTAGCAGGGGGGTTGGACTGGATGATCTCTAGAGGTCCCTTCCAACTCTGACCATCCCATGATTCTGTGATTCCATCATCCCCTCAGTCCTACTCGAGGGAGGAAACTGCATTCCTAGGGAGCAAACAGCAGCATTGCCAGGGAAATTACACCAGCCTTGCTGGAAAATTAGGAACGTTGAGACTGAAGGAAGAAGCTGCTTGGCTGGCAAATAGCTATTTGCAAAGGGAACTGGTTCAGGGAGGGACATTAACCACTTACTTCCCTCCCCCCCCTCTTTTTTTCCTTCCAAGGCCTGTAACTGATCCTTCAAGGCACCCAGGCTGCATGTGAAATGCATTTTCCTGCTGGTTTCCAGGTCAAGCTCTGCCCACGAGTCTTGCTGGAGCCTCAGGAGGTTTTGTCTTTGCTCGGGTCCCATGGGGAGGAGGGAAGACAAGAGGAGACCAGCTTTCTCTCTTCAAACCTGGAGCTTTAAGCCAGTTGGTCTTGTCAGGGCAGGAAAGGAGCACTGAATGTTTGACCAGAGCTCACCTGAAGGCGGGGATGACTCTGATCCTGGATTCCTGGATTGAAATAAAATCTTTTTGAAAGAGGAAGAAAAAATGCTGCTGTTGTTCCCTGGAATACATCAACTCACTTTGTCAGAGGCAGTTTCCAGGGCCATGTGAGATGGAAGGTAGACTGGAGTGACTTGGGGCTGGAGCTACTTGCACACTTTGGTTCACCCACCTTACTCCTGGTGGCTATGCAAAATGAAGAACATGATATTATCTCGAAAGAATTCTGAAAAATAACCCAAACAACCCATAAGGGCCTCAGGGGATTTACAGCCCATCCAGCACTCAGGAAAGAAAGATCTCACAAAGTTGCCAGGAGATGATGGAAACCAGAAGGCACTTCCCACCCAGTTCACATGAACTTGGTTTACTCTTCCCTCTGGATGCCTCCTCCAAGGGAAACCTACAGTGGCTGGAGCTGCAATGTGCTGCAAACACCCAGGTGCCATCTCCAGGCCAGGTCACTGGGCACCATCATCTCCTGGGAACCTGGTGATGACCCCGGTGGAAATATCACAGAACCACTGAATAATTGAGGACAAGGAAGGATCAGCTGGTTCATCGTGTTCAGGCCTGGGTTTGAATGTCTCCAGGGATGGAGAGTCCACAGGTTTGGACTCCAGCTGTTCCTGCTCCCCCAGTGCAGCTGCATCTGCCTTGTCTCCAGAACGTGCTTTTCTGGGAAAATCTGGAAGATGCAGCTCCCTTTTTATTAAAGAAAATAAAAAAAAAATAAGTGTCATCATTGGTTTTGGTTAAATTGGAATCATTATCACCTGTGGATCTGCTGGCTGGATGTGGAGTTATCAATAGACAGCCCTACTGCTGGGGAGAGGGACTGGGGGGTGGTGCAGAGGAGAGCTGGGAGCTCTACCAGTGCCAGCAGCAGAGCTGAATGAAAAACCCTAATTCCCTCATTCCCCGTGTCTTTTTAGCCACAATATCACTTTTCCTTGAAAAAAAAAAAAGAGTTCAAAAATAGAAGATGCACTATTTGCTCCACCAGAAGGTGGGGTAGAAAGAGGGGTCACCCTGCCCGCCCTCCTGCAGCGGCTGGACAAGGGGCAGGGATGTCCCCAAATCTGGGGACACAGCAGAGGGATGGGTTGGGGACCTGCTTTGCCTTTAGCACATCTGCATCATTTTGGGTCTGGTTTCTGGGGAGATGGCTGTCCTTGTTCCCTCTCTCTCCTAGAGACCTGAGCTGAGAGTACAGTGTACCTCGTAAATCCCCTCCAACTTCAGTTTTATGCAAAAAAAAAGAGTGTGGTTTCCATCCTGAGAATGCTCCAGGCCCTGAATATTCACTTAAAATCTTGGCAAAGGAGGAGAGTTCAGCTTTCGGCCTCATTAACTAACGAAGTTCCCCACAGCTCTGCTGTCACTCACCAGCCACGGCTGCCCAGGAGGGGCAGGTCCTGGCTGGGGCTATTTTTGAGCCCTGCTCCTTGTGCATGTTAATGAAGCCCAGCAGGGGATGTGACCTGGTTAATGTTTCTTCAACCAGCCCCTGGCATCAATACATTTGGCTGGACAGTCACTGGGAGCACGTTGGAAAGGTGAGTGGAAGCCCCTGAGCTCATTTCTCTCCACCACCCCATGGGGACAAAGCCACCACGGGCTCCATGTGCCAACGTGCCACCATGGGACTACCTCCAGGTGGAAAGGTCTCAGGGTCACCCTTCAGGAAAGGGGTCTACATTGACATCATGACCTATGTCAACCAACAGCCTTGGAGATACAAGGCAGAACCCCTTGGTCTCGGTGTCACCAGAGGTGTCTCTGATGGAAAACGTCCCATCAGTCCCCGTGGAGCTTTGTGTTGTGCTGAAAAGCTTTCACTTTTAGCATAGAAAGAGAAGTGAGATTTTTTCACAGCAGGCTGAGGTGACCCACACTGAGTCACTTCTGTCTGCTGAATCATAGTCCTTTGCTTTTGGGTCGGTTTGACATTTATCAGCAATATTTGCTGTGAGGACATAGGAGGAGATGAGCCTGGTGCTCCTCTTTTTTCCCCTCTTGCAGACCAGGAAGGGTATCTGGCTGGTCTCCACGTGACGATGTGGCATGCTCTGAAAAACAGAGAAAAGCCCAGAAAATCTATGAAGCACCTGAGTTCCTCCCCCTGTGACTCGCTGGAGGACTCCAACCGATTTCAGTCAGGGTCAAATAAGCCAAAACCAAGACTTACTGATATTGCTCAATATTTTCTTCTTGTCCTTCCGCTTCAGGGGGATGTTTCTGTGTCTTGACAATTTCCATCAGGGATACTGGTGGCTGTTGGAATTTCCCGAGGGAGAGACATTCTCATTTTCCCACAGGCCAACCCAATCTGCAACCAATTAAACTTCACACTCCTCCCTAATCCACAAACCACGGCCTCCTGGAAGTTCATGGCCTCAGCCGAGATGAAGCTCCTCCATGCCTCTCACTGCAAAGGCAGAAGCTCCCAGGGTACCCATTTTCCTGTCTTTTGGTGACTTTATTCCAGGTATTTACCTGGCCTAATTGTACCAGCTCTTGTTTCTAGCCCACAGCCGCTCTGATTTAGAATCATAGGATCATTTTGGTTGGAAGAGACCCTTGGGATCATCCAGTCCAACCATCAGCCCCACTCTACAAAGTTCTCCCCTACACCAGATCCCTCAACACCACATCCAATCTACTCTGAAACACAGTCAGGGATGGGGACTCCACCCCCTCCCTGGGCAGCCCATTCCAGGCTCTGACCACTCTTGCTGGGAAGAATTCTTTCCTCATGGCCAGCCTAACCCTACCCTGCTGCAGCTTGCAGCCATTCCCTCTTGTTCTGTCGCTCATTGCCCGTGAGAAGAGACCAGCACCAACCTCTCTCCAATGCCCTTTCAAGCAGTTGTAGAGAGGGATGAGGTCTCCCCTCAGCCTCCTCTTCCTCAAACTAAACACTCCCAGCTCCCTCAATCGATCCTCATAAGATTTATACCCCGGGCCCTTCCCCAGCTCTGTGTCCCTCCTCTGCACTCGCTCCAGCCTCTCCAGATCTCTCTTGTGTTGAGGTGCCCAGAACTGGACACAAGACTCAAGGTGTCTTTACAAGTCTGCCAGCAAGTGCTCTGGATTATTCACACGTATTTTTCTCGTGAACATCAGTTAGTTTGGTCACAGGAAGGCCCTGGTAATCATTATTCTTGCAACGACCAGAAGCTTTCAGCCCACTTTGTTTATTTTTTCAAATGTCAGAAGAAATCAGGAGAGTCTGCAAACACAGAGAGGGAAAGGGTGGTACAAATGGCCCATTCTGATGTTAAAGCCAGTAATTTGAAGTATATTTAGAGGCTTAGAGGTTCAGAGAAAGGGCTGTGGATGAGAGGAGGACAAGGGAGAGGAGCAAAGGTGGCAGTATCTGACAGAGATATGGAGAAAATTTTCTATGAGAGAATACAGTGCAGATAATTGCTTGTTCTGCCAGAAAATCCCCTGGCACTTTGAGAAGAATCTTGATGATCTTTGCACTTAACGAGGGGTTTTCCTGTTAACAAGTTCTTAAGGAGTTTGCACTCCAGGTCTCTGCCCCCGGGGCAACGGCGGGGTGAAACCTGTGTCAAAAATGCCTCAAAAACAAGTGTCTGAGCCAGAACCCAGCTGCCTACAGGCTGGTGTGAAATCATAGAATATGATTAGATAGTAGATATAGAATAAATACAGGTTATATATAGAATATAATATATAGATGCAATATGGAACATATAGAGAGAATATAGAGATGCAAAATCTTAGCATTATAGAATCATAGAGTGGTTTGGGTTGGAAGGCACCTTCAAAACCACCCAGTCCCACTCCCCTGCCCTGGGCAGGGGCACCTCCCACCACACCAGGTTGCTCAAAGCCCCATCCAACCTGACATTGAGCACTTCAAGGTTGTTAGAAGCAGCCACAACTTCTCTGGGCAACCTGGGCCAGGCTCTCACCACCCTCACACCAAAGAAGTTCTTCCCCACATCTCATCTCCATCTCCCCTCTTTCAGTGTCAAATCTTTTCCCCTCATCCTAGGGCTCTCCTCCCTCATCAAGAGTCCCTCCCCAGCCTTCCTGGAGTCCTTTTAGAGACCTGAAGGGGCTCTGAGTTCTCCTTGGAGTCTTCTCTTCTCGAGACTGAACCCCTCCCCTCCTCAGGTCTCTCATGCTGTCTTCATGAGAGGGGTGAGGGTCCTGGCATCACTTTGGGCTCCCCATTGCAAGTGGCATCAGCAATTGGGATGGAGGTTATGGGAGAGCTACTAATAAAAAAGGAGGCACAAGGAAATGGAGAAACACTACCCCAAAAAGGGGCTGGAAGTTGCTATTGATGAGCCTCTGAGACACTCAGTGCCCTGTGTTGGGAACTTACTGTGTGATGACATCTCTTTATATAAATCCTGCCAGCAAGTGCCTCTGCATATGCATAGCCTCTGCAGGTGAACCTAAGAGAACCCTCTCAGGACCGAAGCAGCAGCTTGTGCTCATCCTGGGTTGATATCTTTGGGTCATCATCTGGTGGAGAACAGCCATACCTCCTTCTTGCAGGAGAATCAGGAGCTGAGACACATCCCAGCAGGGAGCTGTCATCATGTCTGGGGCTGCATCATCCCAGAGGGACAACAGCAACACGTGGCGATGAACCCGAGTCCTGGGCTGCTCCTTCAGCTTGCAAACAGGATTTCACAGAGGCTGCTCAGGAAGGCAAAAGGATTTGGCGAGGCAGTCAGCGTGGACCTGGGCTGTTAGCAAGATGGATGGGCACCATATGCTTTATTAACATCAGGGGACACAGATGAGCAGGTTTGAGGCAGCGGATGTCTGTCAGCTCCCTCACGGTGTCAGGTAGTCTCGTGTTTGAAGGATTTCAAGCCAGCCTTTTACTTCCAAATAAACAGTTAATGCCAGATGGGTACCCTCGCTCTGCCCAACCATCCGCCTCCCCGGGTCCTCCAGGGCATTCGTGGACATGCTGTACAAGCTGTCCCCTTGTGAGATGCCTGCAGGGGACTTCAGACCTCTCTGATGTGGGAGACAGGAGGAACCTGGAATGCTTTAGAAATGAGGGAAGGAGCTTTGGCTGTGCAGAAAGAGGGGTTCTGCAGGGGAGCAGGGGATGGTGCACACCCGTTTGTGGTGGAAGAGGGATCAAAGTCCTCATTGTGAGATGTGGAAGGGGTAGGTGGGACCACTGCTTGCCTTTACATCCATCATTTCCCTTTGAAACTACAGTCCTGCTGTCAATGGTCCCACAGGGAGTTCCTGCTGTGGCTTCAATTCACTTAGACTTCATGGACTTGCTATCTGCAGGGTGGGAAAACAAGAGATCTGGAGACCTCCAAGATGTCTAAAGAGTGGAAAATGGTGTAGCTGGTCCTGCTAGAAGAGAGAACCTGTCCGGGGGGAGAGACAGCTATCGACATTGTGATCTTACCAGCACAGTTTGCCTTGCAGGATGGTATTGGGCTATGATGGGCTGGTGGAAGAGGGAGATTGTTGGGTGATTTTATGAAGGACTTTGTCACCATGGAGAAGGAAGAATGTGTGTCCCTTTCATATATACCTCCAGCGTTGACCTTGGTCAACAACAGCAGCCCCCGGGTTCAGTTACCACCAAGAAGCCTCGTTACCTTTAAAAATACATGCCTTCCCTTCAATTCCCCATTAAACCACGCTATGAAATCTGGCTGCCCTGATTCCCAGCTGTGCTGTGTGGTGGAGCAAGCGCTGTGGGATCTCCTAGAGCTTCCTGACGTTTGATTTATCAAGCCCAAAGTGCTGCATCACCACGAGAGGCTTGCAGTTAATAACCGATGCGGCAGAGCGCCTGGCGATAGTGCAGGTAATAGGTGCAAAACGAGACTTTGGCTCCAAAGTCAGAGTTGGGTGAGGATGCAAGATGTACTGAGGAGCTAAAGGGCAGAGGGACAACTGTTTTCCCCTCTCTCCACCGCGTTTGGCAAGACAGGGGAGCAAACGTGGCTCTGCTCAGCGCAGGTCGAGTCCAACCCAGGTCTCTAAGGGTGCAGCAGGGGTAGAAAACCTGCAAAACCTTTTAGAGGCAACGTGGCGACAGCCCAGGGAAAGGCAGAGGACATGGAAGGAGATGACAACTGATAAATCACAGCGAGTCCATCAGGACTTCCAGAAGGACACGATGGCTCCGAGGCTCCTGCCCAAATTCCAACCCAGCCCAACCTGCAAGCAGGGTGACCCCCAAGCTGGGAGCCACCTTCAAGGACAGGAATTCCTTGCACCCCAAAAGTCACCAGTCCCCAAGGCTTGTTTACACAGGCAGGACCCAAAGGAGTGGATTTGGGCCTCAGGAAATGGAAATTAAGGTCGCAGACTGTTCTGTTCATATTTTTTTTTTTTAATAGCTTTTCTCTCCCAATCTTTAATCAAACGTTTCTTCAGCTTTTTATACAGTTCCTATCAAAAAAAACCTCATCTGTAGAACAAAATTTCCCTTGTTTCCAGTTTAATTTATTTTTTTTTTCTTCCCCTGTGAGTGGCAAAATGTTCTTGTCTGAAAAAAGTTTAATGAATTTTCCGCTGTGGCTTGCCTTTATTAGCCCCGATTTCCTATTTCTGGCCACACGCTCTTCTGCCATTCCCATGTTTCCGGAGCCCACTAAATTATTCAACCCATTTATTTCTGACTTCGGGTATTGTTCTGATCTACACCAGTGTGCGCTAGTCAGATGGTAATGGGGAAGCTTTTCTTCATCAAGCTGGGGAAGAAATCAGCACAGGCAACACCCGATGCGAGCGCACGGGGCCGTTTCTCCCCCCTGTCACGTTAATTTTTAGCAGCCCCCTTCCCCCACCCCAGGAAGGTGCTCAGGTCCCTCCTGTGCAAGATGCTGTGCCCTTGAGTGGCAAACACCCATCCCTTCCCCTCGTTGTCTGTGATCCTGCTGTCCCAGGGTCAGAAAAAAAGCTTATCCTGAATTTGGGGGGCTGACCCAAGTCCCCAGATACCTGGGAATAAGCTGGTTTTAATGACCTCCTCTATGGGAAAACCTCCTGCCTGCTTCTATGGAGAAAATCACTCTCCCTCCAGTTTCCCCCAAACGTGATGCTCCCAGAGTGGACCAGGCTGCCAGTATTTATGTGTGCCAAGAGTAAGGCTGGGGTGGGGAAGTTAGCTGGGAGGACAAAACAGCCCACATGAGGGAAAAAAAAAACCTGTATTTTCACAAACTGTCTTTCTGACATTAGTTTGCCAGAAAAGAAATATACCTCCAGGCATGAAACAAATTGGTCCTATTTATGGCCCCTCAACCCATAAAGCAATCACTGGCTGCCTAAAAGCTCCGAGCTGTTGGAGAAAAAAGGGCTTTGTTATTTTGGAAAGCAGGGCTTCAGGGAGGAGATCATTATCAGAATTTAAGAGCTGGATGGAGGCTTACCCATTGCTAAAAGTCTGCTATTAAATGGGCTTCTGTTTACTGAGACTCCTTCTTTCCACCTGGCCAAAAAAATAATTAAAAAGAAAAAAAAAAAGAAGATCCTGATTTAACAAAAGGTTTCAGTTTTACGAAGTATAAACTCAACAGTAACATTTTTATCTGCAGGATCCTGTGGATTATCCAGCACCCAGCCTTTGGTTGGACACGCATTACTGCAAGCAAGTAACCGAGGCAGGATGGGCTGAGAGAAACTGGGAGACAAGAGGCCGCTGGTCCCACTTTTGCTCTAAAACAAAGTCAAGAACTGTACCAATACTTGAAGGTGTTATTCACAGAATCACAGAGTCTCAGGGATTGGAAGGGACCTTGAAAGAGCATCCAGTCCAATCCCCCTGCCGGAGCAGGAACACCTAGAGCAGGTCCCACGAGAACGCATCCAGAATATTCAGGGGAAGTATCACCCCTTGCTCAGGGGTTTGTGGCCCTAGACCACAGAGGAGTTGAGTCCTCACCCCCAGGAGCGCTTTGCCCTCACACCCTCATCCTCTGCAATGTCTTTCCCCGCCATTTGGAGCTGTATCAAGGTCTAATCATCTTGCACTGCTTCATAACAATCTCAGGCCATAGGCCTGAGCCAACCCATAACGTTGCTGCAACCGCCTCCCAAAACTCTGATTTGAGTACTCTGCCTCACCAAAGCACCATGAGCTGCTCCTCCTTGGTTTAAGCCTCTCTGTTGTCTTTTTCTGCTCTCCATACCATTGCTTCTCCAGCATGGAAAAGCTGGCCTTGGAGATGGCGAGCACAGATGAGTTTCTGGAGAACATCTTTTGGGTTTTCCTCTTTTCTTTCCCTCACTTTCCTGCATGAACTTCAGTGCAGCCACATCCTTGGTCTCTTCTAGGACCCTCCTTGGGTGAGTCCTGAGCTGTGTTGCCTCCTGAAGTCCTAAGGGCAGTTGGGTTCACAGGGATGTCTGACCAGAATTCCCACTAATGACCTAAGTGGCCTCCTTGTAGCTCCACGTGGCTGAAGGCACCATCTCCATCCATCTGGGATATTAAGACAACACTGCTTCTCCATCCAGCATTTCCACAGGGCACGGTAATGGGATTGAGACCCTGAGGCAGCTCCTCAACACTGCAACAACAGAAATAATTGCAATGCAGTTGATCCTCCAACATCTGCATTGTTTGAGGCTAAACCCTGCCACCAGGTGAAGAGACATGGATGCCATTTAGAACTCAGGGGGGCTGGATAGAGCACAGGCTGGAAGGATGGTCCCAAAGAGTGGTGCTCAATGGAGTTAAATCCAGCTGGCAGCCGGTCACAAGGGGTGTTCCTCAGGGCACAGTGCTGGGGACATTCCTGTTTAATGTCTTTATTGTTGATAATGATATAGAGAGCACCATCAGTGAGTTTGCAGATGACACCAAGTTGGGTGGGAGTGTTGATCTGCTTGAGGGCAGGGATGCTCTGCAGAGGGACTGGGATAGACTGGATAGATGGGCCAATGTTCATGGCATGGGCTTCAACGAGGCCAAGGGCCAGGTCCTGCACTTGGGCCACACCAACCCCATGGATGGCTCCAGGCTTGGGGCAGTGTGGCTGGAGCTGCCTGGCAGAAAAGGACCTGGGGGTGCTGGTNATTGTGGAGAGGTTTGTGCTGGTCTCATCTCAAGGGCACTTAGTGATAGAAGGAAAGGGAATGGCTTCAAGCTGCAGCAGGGTAGGGTTAGGCTGGAAATGAGGAAAGGATTCTTCCCAGCAAGAGTGGTCAGAGTCTGGAATGGACTGCCCAGGGAGGTGGTGCAGCCCCCATCTCTGACTGTGTTCAAGAGTCGATGAGATGTGGTGTTGAGGGATCTGGTGTAGGGGAGAACTTTGTAGAGTAGGGCTGATGGTTGGACTTGATGATCCCAAGGGTCTCTTCCAACCAAATGATTCCATGATTATATGATTGTATGATTTTCTCTGCCCACAACCAGCTGAGGTCTGTTGACGGTGCAGTCCCAGCCTGGAGAGGTGATGCAGAGGTTCCCAGAGGTTCTGTATGCCTCCGGAGGCTTCCGTGGCCGGACCACCTGAAGACCCATGCACCAGGTCCTGAGAGGGTTACAACACTGTGTGCATTTATCAGGGACTCAGATAAGTTGTTCCCGAACCTGAGCAGCTTCTCCTGTTCGCGTGATGCAGCATTTGAGATAATAAATCCTCCTTGAACGGGCTTGTGCTGCAGAATGCGCCAGCGAACTCCCTGGCTGGGTCTGGAAGCAGCAGAGCTTGTATGATCTGGGTTTTTTTCCTTCTTATTTGCAGAATTCAGTCTCCTGTTACCCGGGATGAGGGAGAAGCTATTGCAATCGTAATTAAATGTCACACGTATTTAACAGAGCGCACGTCTCTATTCCACGCTCCCTCTTCCATCTGGCTCCAGCAGAGCTGAGATCAGACTCTTTGCAGCCCGTGAGATGATATTAGGGGCAGTTTCTGTCTGTCACGGGCTGTGATTGATGCCTGCTCGTGATATAACGAAGGGAGATCAGGCAGAACAAGGTGGGGTGTATATCTAGAAGATGAAATAGCACGGCGCAGGCCGTTAAGTACCATCACGTTAGCGCTGGGGAGTGTAAAGAGGCAGCGTAACATAAGGGTTGGTGAGTCACCCTAGCAGGGAGTTAACTCACCATCCCATAAAGCACTTATTCTCTCTGAAGAGCTGGATGACACTTACTGTGAGCCCTTTTCTACCAGCATCTTCCCTTCTGCGAGCCCTGCAGATGGCTTGAATGAGCGGCTCTTTCATTTATGGGGGAACGGGCTTGCGAGCACAGAATTGTAGAATCACAGTTTGGGTTGGAAGGGACCTTAAAGACCATTGAGCTCCAACCTCTGACCATGAACAGGGTCACCTCCCACTAAACCAGGTTGCTCCAAGCCCCGTCTAACCTGGTCTTGAACCCCTCCAGGGATGGGGCAGCCACAGTTTCTCTGGGCCAGGGTCTCACCACCCTCACATCTTCCCCACACCTCATCTTCATTTCCCCTCTTTCAGTGTC
>VZTM01023843.1:0-26624 GCA_013400555.1 Jacana jacana | reverse complement strand
CTGCTGGTCACACTATTCTTTATGCAAGCCAGGATGATATATATATTTAATTTCAACAAATCGTTGTTTCAGGAAAAAATCCTCAGTGTGGAGTGTTCATATAAAGTTGAAATGGATCAGGCTCATTTTCAATTTCAGAATTGCTTTTGGGGGTTTTAATTTAAGCATGTTAGAATAATAATTATTAAAAAACCAAAAAGTCCCAAACCAGACCAGAATATTGTCCTCCCTCAATCAAAAGCTGAACCAGACCGTTTGCTTTCCTGAGAAATTTTTAGAAATGTTTCTGAACAGGGAAATAGAACCTTCTGGATTTATTAAAGGCATCAAACTGGGGAACCAGCAGCGCTGGACTACTTTGTCAGAGAGAAGAAAACCTCCTAGAGCAGGAATATCGACAGAGTTTATAAACTCTGTCCCCACCTTACCTCCTCCACATAAACTTGTTGGCTGAGTCAGGTCAGTAAATCTGCTGCATCTCGTTTGGGAAGGGAAATGATTATCCATCTCTCTGTAATGAAAGAGATTTTATTCTGAAGCCTGCCGTGTTGGTGATTTGCAGACCTTCCGCGCGGCGGGGAGGGATTTATACAGCAATTACACAGCCCTGGTGCTGGGCTGCAGCTGTGTGGCACTTCCACGTCCCCAAAGAGACATCCTGGGTGATCTCTCATTAATGCTGGCCGTGGGCAGGAGAAAAAGAAGCAAGAAGAAGGGCAACAGAGAGGGTGAGGGGTCTGGAGCACATGTCTTGTTTGTGAGGAGAGGCTGGGGGTGTTCATCCTGGAGAAAAGGAGGCTGAGGGGAGACCTTCTCACTCTCTCTCCAACTCCCTGAAAGGAGGGTGTAGACAGGCAGAGTCGGTCTCTCCTCCCAAGAAACAGGCCATGGGACAAGAGGAAAGGGTCTCAAGTTGCTCCAAGAGAGGTCAAGGATGGAGATTGGGGCAAATATCTTCCCTGAAAGAGCTGTGAAGCCTTGGGAGAGGCTGCCCAGGGCAGTGGTGGGGTCACCATCCCTGGAGGGATTTCAAAGCTGGGCAGATGTGATGTTGAGGGACATGGGTTAGTGGTGGGGTTGTCACTGTTGGGTTGATGGTTGCACTCCATGATCTGAAAGGTCCCTTCCAACCTTGACCATTCCATGATTCAGAAGGGTATTGCCTGAGATCTAGAAACTGATGGGAAATGGGTGAAGCACGGAGAGATGAAGTGGGGAGTGTGCTGGCCCCAGAGCCGGGAAAAGAGGGGTTCTACACCAATGCTTAATAATCAAACACAAGAATAGGCAAAAAAAAGGGCACAGAAGCGGGATCTGTTTGGAGTTTAGTTATTTATCTAATTAAATAAAGTGCTTTTGTAGCTTTTGCAAAGATTTCCCCCGGGAACTTTGGGGAGGGCAGCAGAAAACGGGAGATGTGTTCCCTCAGCCTGGAGGTTAGACCTGAACCAGGGAGCAGAGAAGAAGAAGAAGCAGGGTTAATTTTCTTCTTGCCAGCAAGAACAGAGAGCTTATTTATGATGGACAGCAGCTTAGTGGAGTCATGTTTAAACAGCCTTATAAAGAGCAGAAGTGGTTGGAAAGCTCTGAATGAAAGCCAGTCAATCTATTTTATTTATTTATTTATTTATTTATTTATTTTCCCTAAACCCTCAGCAGGCTCTAAGCAGAGTTTGGCTTCGCTGCATGGCAGATGGCTCAGGAGATATTTCTCTCCTCTATACATAGTAATTTTTGACCTAAATTTACTTTTGCCTCTTCTACAGGAAGCACATGCATATTTTTTTTTGCCGGTGTGAGAGGTTTCCAGAACTCTTCCAAGACCGATCTTCTGGAAAAGGAGGGGACAAAGCCCATGGCCATTCCCTGGACAATGACCCATCCCAGAGACCTTGCTGGGTGCTCTGCAATTACGAGGGAGAAGAGCTTTCCCCTCTTGAGGATGTGGCTGCAATGGAGACAAATTTATTGGACCTCTTAAGCATTTTTCTTCACCAGTCTGACATTTTGGTAACCATTTCTAGGGTGCAACTGAAGGCTCTGGGAACTAAATGAGCTTGGAGTCTGGCTCACCAGAAATCCCAGAGGTGGAGCTATGTTGTCCTTGCATGAGGACCTCTACAGCAATGTCATGATGTGGGATTGCCTTTGCCCTGGCCACAGAGCAGCTCAGAGCAGGACCTGGTGAAACATCTGCTTAAAAGCAAGATATGCATGAAGAAGGTGGATCTCCAACCCCAGTGTAGCTTTATCCAGGATGAGCAAATCCAAGATCTCAGGAGGAGCTTTGAAACCTATTAAAATGTAATGCTTCTTGTCTCCAAGCACTGCCTTTTTGGGCAGGTACCTCCTGGGGTTTATCTCCAGTACTGGTTGCTCCTCCACAGCACCATGAGGAGCCTTAGAGGTGGGACAGAACCTGAGGCCACTTTCCTCAGGCAGAGATGAAGTAGGGTTGATTTGAATCGTAGAAAACCCCCAAAACCCAATGAAACAACCCCAAAGCATCCCAAACCCCCCAAAGCAGGAGGTGGTTGCAGGGTCACCTGCAGTACTCCGGGCAGGAGATCAGGACCAGTGGCCTGAAGTTCCCCCCGTGGCACTTAGCAGCTATTTGCCCTCATCCCTTTGCTTGTTGCCTGCTGTTTAAAGAAGGAAGAAGAAACGGAGCCATCAGGGATGCTGTAACACAGGAATCCTTTCAACGTGCTAATGCGCCTGCATTAGCGCTAATGGGCACCACCACCAGCAGGCTCTGGGGAGGAGGGAGGACACAGAGCCCAGCGGTGCTGCATTCCTCTAATGCTTCCTTAATCCAACAGCTCTTTAAAAGTGTAATGAAAACAGCTCCTGTTTACAAATAAGCAGGGATTTGAGGCCGCCTTTGGACTTTTCTTGCTCCTTGGCTACCCCTGCGGAGGCACCAGCCCTTGGCTGCGGGGTCCTTCCTCGGGGTTGTGGTTACCAAATCCCACCCCTAAAAATCAGCACACACACAAAAAAAACCCCCAAAAAAGCAGCCAGGTTGGCTAAGCTCGGTCGGATGCACCCAAACAACATTTGCGAAGTGCAAATCCCGCTGCCAGTTACGTAACTGAATTATCCTTCCCCATGGCAGACAGCAATCCTAACAGTTAATTGATTTTAATCTAATCAGCTGCAGCCAGTCACCGGTTTTAATCAGCACTGCCCGACCCCAGCCCGGCATCTCGCGTGAGCCGTCTCTCCAGCAGTTCCCGGTTTTAATTATATGAAAGTCATTAATTCTTGTCGCATNGCTGGTCAGCTTTCAAAATCTAATGAAATCTAATCTATTTAAGAGTAGATTAGATGTGGTGTTGGGGGATCTGGTGTAGGGGAGAACTTGTAGAGTAGGGCTGATGGTTGGACTGGATGATCCCAAGGGTCTCTTCCAACCTGAATGATTCTATGATTCTATGATTACCACAACACCTCCATTTCCACGTCCGGAGCCCGGCCACCTCGGCATCATGATCCATTACAACCTACAAAGAAGAGCGGGTCCCCATTCCAGTTTCATAGAATCATAGAATCATTCAGGTTGGAAGAGACCCTTGGGATCATCCAGTCCAACCATCAGCCCTACTCTACAAGTTCTCCCCTACACCAGATCCCTCAACACCACATCTAATCTACTCTTAAATAGATTAGATTTCATTAGATTTTGAAAGCTGACCAGCACATGTGGTTAACTCACCCTTTCTTTCCTCTCCCCAGCTGGAACCAAGCCCCAGCCTGGCTCCAACGCTGGAGACCTCTTGCCTGGTGGCATCTGGTGTGGGGGCACCTGAATTAGGGCAGTGACCAAAATGGTGCCTCTTTTGCAATGTGCTTCGTTTTTTTTTCCTTGAGGAAAGGTACTCAAGGACATCCTGGGTTGTGGGGGGAGCATCCTGTCTATTTACACTCCTCTAATCCCACCTCTTATCAGCAGCGTGAAATACAGCCTTGAGGCTGGGCAAAGGGAAAGGCACGAAACACAGAATCACAGAATTATGATTCTGTGAAGGGACCTTCTGGAGATCATCTACTCTAAGAGCCCTGCCAAAGCAAGTCCACCTTGAGCAGGTCCCACAGGAACGTGTCCAGGTGGGGTTTGAATGTCTCCAGAGAAGGAGACTCCACCACCTCTCTGGGCAGCCTCTGCCAGGGCTCTGCCACTCTCACAGGGAAGAACTTCCTCCTCATGTTTAGATTGAACTTCTCATGTTCCAGTTTGTGCCTATTTCTTCTCGTCCTGTCATTCACCACTGAAAAAAAAGTCTGGCCCCATCCTCCTGACACCCACCCTTGAAGTATTTATAAGCACTGATGAGATCCCCCATCAATTCTTCTCCAGACAGTCCCTCAGCTTTTCCTTCTACTAGAGAAGCTCCAGGTCCTGCATGGTCCTCTGTTGTACCCTCTCTCCAGCATTTCCCTGTCCTTCTTGAACTGGGAAGCCCAGAACCGGTCCCAGTACTCCCCGTGTAGCCTCCCCAGGGCAGAGCAGAGGGGGACGATGACCTCCCTCCACCCGCTGGTCACGCTTCCTGATGCAGTTGCTGGCTCATGATCATCCCGTTGTCCACCAGAACTCCCAGGTTGTGACCTTGGTTGGCATGCAACACAGCTGCAAGTCTCAACGAGGTGGATGGTCTCCTGAGGTGGTGAGTGATGGAGAGCAGGGGCAAGGAGAAGGAAGAAGAGGAGGAGGAAGGGTGGAAAGTGACATCCAGGAGCATTTGAGAAGGCAGGTTGGATGGCATGGACCAGGAAGCTCTGCAAGTTAAGGCAAGAGCTTGGGCTTGGTGCAAGGCTGGAGAAGTAACTATAACTGGGATCAGTGGAATGTGTCTGGCTACCACTCAAGATGTGACCTGTGCCAGGGCAAGAGCCTGGAAAGACAAAATTCCCCCTCTTCAGCCTGGTTTGGCTGACTCCAGAGGCTGAGAAATGGTGGCCCAGTCCATGGCCCAATTTGCATGGACTGGGTGTCATTAACCTGTTAAGAAAAACTGAGTTTGGCCAGGAAAACTACCGGAAAAGCTGGATTTTTAAGCAAGTATGAAGTCTGGGGGTTCTTGGGTGTTCAGAACTGTGGCTGGAGTGGAGTTCCAACTCAAAGGCGAGCCCAGATTCAGGTCCTGGTTTTACAAGATCTCAATACCATTGGAGCACTAATCCCCCAAAAAGCAGGCACTGGATCCCTGATGCACAAGTGGTCAATGCCTGTTCAGGAGACCTCATCCTCTCCTTCTCCTCCATTTAGCTCAAAACTCCCTCCCTAGTTTCCACTGGGGTCACAAACCCCCTGGATGATGGAGTGGTCCTGGTAGATCCCCAGAGATCAGACCATGGGTGGAACTCTCTTCCTGCTCCCACGCTGGACCCAAATGACGAAGTGATGCTGAGATGGAGAAACTGGTGTCTCCCCAAGACTGTGGTTCAGTTTGTCCCTACTTAAACAAAAAGATACCTAATAAAATTGAAGAATTACTCCAACTCTAGCTGGAAACCCTGCTATTGACACACGAGCATGGATATTTCCTTTTGCCAATGCATCTGAGCAAGGATCCACTTCCTGCAGCCTGCCTGGAGTTAGTGTGGGGGAAAGAAGATGCCAGAGGAGCCCACGGAGTTGTCCCTCCCTCATTTCTGCCATTCTCCTGCAGATGCTGGGGGGGACACAGGCTCTGGAAGTGTCCTGATAGCGAGGCTGGAGCATCTCTGTCCTGTCCTGTGTCTCTCTGGAGAGATCCCTCTACCCAAGGAGCAACCCCAGCTCCAGAGGGACAGAAATCCCTCTGGCACCTAAAATGGGCCAGAAAAGGGAGTCAGTCACTCCTAATAGGGAAGTATTGTTGGGTATAAATACGTGTTGGGTATAAATAATGTATTACCAGTGGAATTGCGTAACGAGGCTTTTATGGGCTACCAATAAACCAACCAGCAAAAGTCTCAATGCTGTCTACGGTAACACAGCCAGGAAGGGCGAGTAATTTTGGCTCTGGGGGGTGATTTTGTGTTTAATCCTCCCTCTCACCATTTATGCTGGTTTTATACAGTCATGAATTATTGAATCCAGCCAAACCTGCCCTGCGCTCCAGCTAGCCACGAGCTCTGCTGCAGAAGACTCCAGTAACACCAGTAGAACCACAGCAATAATGGGCTTTCTGTGACCATATAGATGAGATAAAATGATAGATGTAATACCCAGGATGAGATTGCAGCCTTTGTGCTGGTAATTGTGTGGATTATCCAACTTTCATGGCAATGTGACATGTAAAAAGAGCATTTTATACACATTTATTATGCTGTAGATCATAGAATCATAGAATGTTTCGGGTTGGAAGAGACTTTAAAGACCTTCCAGTCCCACCCCCTGCCATGGGAACACCTCCCACCAGACCAGGTTGCTCCAAGCCCCATCCAGGCTGGCCTTGAACCCCTCCAGGGATGGGGCAGCCACAGATTCTCTGGGCAACCTGGGCGAGGATCTCACCACCCTCACACCAAAGAAGTTCTTCCCCCACATCTCATCTCAATCTCCCCTCTGATAAACATTGTAGTCAAAATTCATATTTAATGTCTAAGATTATCCAGCATAAGGCAAAATAGAGAATACTCCAGCTGAGTCCTGACACTGAGGGGGCAGACTCCCAGCCATGAAAGTCTTGGTGGCTGGAGCAAGGTGAGGAGCACAGAAGCATTCCTGCCTTCTAAAGGGAACTTTCTGCATGTCCAAAGGGCAATGCATTATGGTGTCTGTCAAGCCCAGGATGATCTTGATAGCCCAGAGAGTCCCATCAGCTCTTTGTCGTAGAGCTGCATGGCTGGAGTGTAGCTGTTACAGATGGTTAATGATGGAGACCAACTGGGTACAAGGGAACGTGATGGTTGGGCAGGAGAAAGAACTGCCTGGTCCTCAGTGGCTTTGGGGTTTTTTGTCTTGGACAACAGAGAGCCCCATCTGTCTTTCTCCTCCCCTGCCTTTGCCAAATCCCTGCCAATCTCAGATTTACTGAAGCCACACTGACCTTTTTTTTAATGCAGAATCGCTGGGGACCTGATGAATGGCAACTGACCTGCTACCACAGTAATCTCCTCTGACTGTGTCCACCCCAGACCTTCAATCTCAGGCTCTGGAGAAGTGGCCAGAGCTGGTAGGGACGAGCCAAGCCTCCAATGCCATGTGCTATAACTCCAGGGGGTTGGATGGGTGGACAGCAGAGGGCTCTCGAGCCCTCAGCAAGAACAGAGGCCCAGCTGGGAGGATGCTCCATGTGCGCTTGGCTACTCTGTGAAACTCATTTGGGCAATCAATCAGCTGCTGGAGATAGCGGTGGTGCTAAGAGGAAGTTACTTCTGCAGTGGAGGAACCTTCAGTCCCCAGTGAAACGCTCTCCCTCTTGCTGCCAGAAAGGCACAAGAGTGATTAAGTACGGCCAGGCTTCCCCGCTAACTCTGCTTCTGCCTGGCTGCTCTGCTACAGCTTTTCTCAGTAATGACCTGAGGAATTAAGCACCTCTTGGAGATAAAAAAGAGGGGGAAAATTAAAAATAAAAATAGAAAAAGAAAGGAAAGGAAAAAGGAACAGGAAAAGGAGAAGGGACGTGGTGTAGTCACCCAGGGAGGTGGTGGAGTCACCCTCCCTGACTGTGTTTCAGAGTAGATTGGATGTGGTGTTGAGGGATCTGGTGTAGGGGGGAACTTGTAGAGTAGGGCTGATGGTTGGACTCCATGATCCCAAGGGTCTCTGCCAACCTGAATGATTCTATGATTCTATGATTCTAAGAAAAGTGGAAAGGGAAGGGGAAAGGGAGAGGGAAAGGGAAAGGGAAAGGGAAAAAAAGAGAAAAAAGTAGAAAAAAGAAAAAAAAAAGAAAAAGAAGAAGAAAAAGAAGAAGACGAAGAAAGAGAAAAAGAGAAAGAAAATGAAAAAGAAAGAAAAAGATAAAGAAGAAAAAGCGAAAGAAAAAGAAGAAGAAAGAGAAAAAGAGAAAGAAAAAGAGAAATAGAAATAAAAATAAAAATAAGAAGTACAAAAAGAAAAAGAAAAAGGGAAAGAAAAAGAAAAAGAAAAAGAAAAAGAAAAAGAAAAAGAAAAAGAAAAAGAAAAAGAAAAAGAAAAAGAAAAAGAAAAAGAAAAAGAAAAAGAAAAAGAAAAAGAAAAAGAAAAAGAAAAAGAAAAAGAAAAAGAAAAAGAAAAAGAAAAAGAAAAAGAAAAAGAAAAAGAAAAAGAAAAAGAAAAAGAAAAAGAAAAAGAAAAAGAAAAAGAAAAAGAAAAAGAAAAAGAAAAAGAAAAAGAAAAAGAAAAAGAAAAAGAAAAAGAAAAAGAAAAAGAAAAAGAAAAAGAAAAAGAAAAAGAAAAAGAAAAAGAAAAAGAAAAAGAAAAAGAAAAAGAAAAAGAAAAAGAAAAAGAAAAAGAAAAAGAAAAAGAAAAAGAAAAAGAAAAAGAAAAAGAAAAAGAAAAAGAAAAAGAAAAAGAAAAAGAAAAAGAAAAAGAAAAAGAAAAAGAAAAAGAAAAAGAAAAAGAAAAAGAAAAAGAAAAAGAAAAAGAAAAAGAAAAAGAAAAAGAAAAAGAAAAAGAAAAAGAAAAAGAAAAAGAAAAAGAAAAAGAAAAAGAAAAAGAAAAAGAAAAAGAAAAAGAAAAAGAAAAAGAAAAAGAAAAAGAAAAAGAAAAAGAAAAAGAAAAAGAAAAAGAAAAAGAAAAAGAAAAAGAAAAAGAAAAAGAAAAAGAAAAAGAAAAAGAAAAAGAAAAAGGGAAAGAAAAAGAAAAAGAAGAAAAAGAAAAAGAAAAAGAAAAAAGAAAGAAAAAGATAAAGAAGAAGAAAAAGAGAAAGAAAAGGAAGAAGAACGAGAAAAAGAGAAAGAGAAATAGAAATAGAAATAAAAATAAAAATAAGAAGTAGAAAAAGAAAAAGGAAAAGAAAAAGAAAAAGAGAAAGAAAAAGAAAAAGAAGAAAAAGAAAAAGAAAAAAGAAAGAAAAAGATAAAGAAGAAGAAAAAGAGAAAGAAAAAGAAAAAGAAGAAAAAGAAAAAGAAAAAAGAAAGAAAAAGATAAAGAAGAAGAAAAAGAGAAAGAAAAGGAAGAAGAACGAGAAAAAGAGAAAGAGAAATAGAAATAGAAATAAAAATAAAAATAAGAAGTAGAAAAAGAAAAAGGAAAAGAAAAAGAAAAGGAAAAAGGAAAAAAGCCTCTTTTTTCTCGTGCTGAGAGCCTGTCTGCAGGGATCAGTGCTGTGGGTGATGGAGCACTGGGAAGCTCTTGTGGGATCTGTCGTGCTGGGTCCTCCCTTTCCCACCCCACTGTCCCTCCTTGCGGGGACTTGTCATCAATCTGCCTTTGGCTGGAATCTGAGCAGGAGAAGGAGAAACCCCCCCCACTCCCTCGGGATGGACTGGGAAGAACCTGGAAAGTTCTTTTTGGTATTTCTTAGTGGGAGTTGAGGGAAAGATACCAGACTGGATTTTTCCTCCTTCTCACATTCCCCATCAGAACAAAACACCCCAGAGTTTGTCTCCCCTAATGCAGGAGAGATCATAGAATCATAGAATCATTTAGGTTGGAAGAGACCCCTGGGATCATCAAGTCCAACCATCAGCCCTACTCTACAAGTTCTCCCCTACACCAGATCCCTCAACACCACATCCAATCTACTCTGAAACACAGTCAGGGATGGGGACTCCACCACCTCCCTGGGCAGCTGATTCCACTGACTGACCACTCTTGCTGGGAAGAATTCTTTCCTCATGGCCAGCCTAACCCTACCCTGCTGCAGCTTGCAGCCATTCCCTCTTGTCCTGTCGCTAATTGCCCGTGAGAAGAGACCAGCACCAATATCTCTCCAATGCCCTTTCAAGCAGTTGTAGAGAGTGATGAGGTCTCCCCTCAGCCTCCTCTTCCTCAAACTAAACAACCCCAACTCCCTCAATCGATCCTCATAAGCCTTATTCTCCAGGCCTCTCACCAGCTTTGTTGCCCTCCTCTGCACTCGCTCCAGCCCCTCCAGATCTCTCTGGGGTTGAGGTGCCCAGAACTGGACACAATACTCAAGGTGTGGCCTCACCAGTGCTGAGCACAGGGGGACAATCACCTCCCTACTGCTGCTGGTCACACTATTCTTTATGCAAGCCAGGATGCCCTTGGCCTTCTTGGCCACCTGGGCACACTGCTGGCTCATGTTTAGCCTCCTGTCGACCAGCACCCCCAGGTCCTTTTCTGCCAGGCAGCTCTCCAGCCACACTGCCACAAGCCTGTAGCGATGCATGGGGTTGTTGTGGCCCAAAAGAATGCCCAAAAGATGCCCAGAAGAAGCAGTGATGGGTTTTCCAGACAGGGTTGTCTACATTCCTTGTGATGCCACCCTTTCACCATTCTTTGAGTCCCATCCATACAATGAGGGCAAGGAGATACCTGCTATTTTTGGCTGTCAATGGCTATTTAGGGACACAAGAGAGGGAATTTAGGAAACCCAGACAGGAATTAGGCATTTTTCTGTGCAAGCTCTGCCCCGTGCAATGCTCAGGGATCCCTGCCAGTCCTTTGCACACCCTTGTACCACAGAATCACAGAACGATGTGGGCTTGGAAGAGGATGAGGCTCATCCAGTCCAAGCCCTTGGTAGAGCAGGTCCACCTTGAGCAGGTCCCACAGGAACGTGTCCAGGCAGGGTTTGAATGTCTCCAGAGATGGAGACTCCACCACCTCTCTGGGCAGCCTCTGCCAGGGCTCTGCCACCCTCAAGAGAAAGAAGTTCCTCCTCACGTTGAGATGGAACTTCTGATGGGCCAGTTTGTGCCCATTCCCTCTTGTCCTCTCACTGGGCACCACTGAAAAAAGCCTGGCCCCATACTCCTGACACCCACCCTTGAAGTATTTAGAGGAGTTGATCAGATCCCCCCTCAGCCTTCTGACTTACTCTCTGTGCACCCAGTATATTTTCCTGGTCCCAGAATCAAGCTGTCCCATGGGGTGAGATCGTAGAGACCCCGTAGATTCATGCCATTTCCCCAGGGCCGTATCCCTGCCCTGGTGGGGGTGAATGTGGGAGAAGCTGAGGGTTACCTTCACCTTTGCAAAACGGGGAAGGGAATTACTAGCAACACCTCGCTCCTTGCCACCAGCCAGCTTTTCCAGTGAAGATTTTGCCTTTCTCATTTATGTGTAAATAAGCCCTTTTCATTTTGACACCGAGAGTGACTCCGGGTGAGGGGAGAGCTCGTCCTGTACCCGGGGCTGTGAGCTGAGGGCTCTGAAGGTGCAGAGGGAGTTGGGGAGAACAAAGGGCTTAACAACAAAAAAAACCCACAAACCAAACAAACCCCAAAACCAAACAAAAAACCAAACCAACAAACCCTTGTGTCTGGCTAATCCCCTACGACCTGACACCATCCTCTGAGTGGAGAACAAGGTGGCGAGATCAGCTGCTGCAGAGCACCCCCAGTAAGTTGTGCCCGCTCCCTCATGAATTATGCATCTTTGCATTTCCATTTCCAGCCCTGCTGCTGCTGCTGCTCCTTGGATGAAATTCTCCTCTGGTGATAAGGATTAAGCCACCTTCCTCAAAGCAGAGCTCAGCACCCAGGCAGCCCCGCGTTGAATAAGCCGGAGGAGAAGAGCGGGCTGGATTCCCGGGGAAGTGTTTGCACTGCAGGGCTCCAGAGCTGTGACATTGTCCTCTTGGTGCCTCTCAGAATCATGGGATCGTAGAATGGTCTAGGTTGGAAGGGACCTTTGAGATCATCGAGTCCAACCATCAACCTATCTCTGATAAAAAACAACAACCTGTCACTAAACCATGTCCCTCAGCACCATGTCAACCTGGCTTCTAAATCCCTCCAGGGATGGTGCCTCAACCACCACCCTGGGCAGCCCATTCCAAGGCTTAATAACCCTTTCAGTGCCAGTTTTTTTCCTGATATCCAATCTGAACCTCTCCTGGTGCAGCTTGAGACCGTTTCCTCTTGTCTCATTGCCTGCTCCTTGGGAGAAGAGACCAAACCCCCTGGCTACACCCTCCTCTCAGGGCATTGTAGAAAGTGAGAAGGTCCCCCCTCAGCCTCCTTTTCTCCAGGTGGAACACTCCCAGCTCCCTCAGCTGCTCCTCACAAGACTTGTGCTCCAGACCCCTCACCAGCTCCGTTGCCCTTCTCTGGACTCACTCCAGCACCTCAGTCTTTTCTGTGGTCAGGGTCCCAAAACTAGACACAGCCCTCAAGGTGGGACCTCACCAGTGTTGAGTAGATTGGGATGATCACCTCCCAAATCCTACTTACCACACTGTTCCTGATCCAGGCCAGGATGCTGTTGGCCTTCTTGGCCACCTGGACACACAGCTCATGTTCAACCAGCTGTCTACCAACACCCCCATGTCCTTTTCCACCAGGCAGCTCTCCAGCTGGAGGATAAGAGGGGAATCATAGAATCGTTTAGGTTGGAAGAGACCCTTGGGATCATCCAGTCCAACCATCAGCCCTACTCTACAAGTTCTCCCCTAGATCTCCTAGAATGCAAACCAAAGGTGGGCACCCAAGTTTAACTGGGGTAAGAGGGCTTGGTTTATACAGTATGTGATGTCTGGAGGTGGTCTGAGGGCTGGGCAGATCTCATCCTGGGTCTTCCTTGACTAAACACCAGTACCCGGTGCTCGTTGAGATACCCTGTAGCATCCAATCCACCACCCAGCAGACCCTCCAGGAACAGAGAAGTTTCCCCTGAGCTGTGTACCTAACCTGCCAGCCCTACATGGTCAACAGAGGTGGTGTTTCATAGAATCATAGAGGAATTTGCATTGGAAGTGACTTTTTTTTTAAAATTTATCGAATTCCAACCCCTTGCCATGAGCAGGGACACCTCCCACTAGACCAGGTTGCTCCAAGCCCCATCCAACCTGGCCTAGAACCCCTCTAGGGATGGGACAGCCACCACCTCAAAATGATCCAGGTTAAGAGAAATACAGACTCTGTGACCTGATTTTCAGAAGGAAAATAGGTCTAAGGGGTGTATGACACCCTCAAAGGTTTACTGTGCAGGTGGGATAAGGGTGCATGGAGGGGTCTGCTTTAATCAGCTGCTGGAAAAATCTGTGTGTGTGCTCGCACTCCTGAGGAGGAAGAGGATGGACTTTGTAGGTAAATGGGGATACGTCAGCAGCATACCTTGTTCTCCCATCCATCTTCCCTCCTCTCAGAAAATAAACACCAAAACAAATATTGGCTTCACTGGTCAAACGGAAAACGGGGAGGTCTGGGTGCATGGCTCCCGTGTGTGTCGTATTTTTTAAAGAGTAATGTCATGAGGCCATCAGAGAAAGGCAAAAAATAGAGCCAGGAGCATTTCAGGTAGACCTGGGTCGATGCATGAGAAGGGATAAGCAGGGGAAGATGCATCCTCAAGGAAGGAATAATTATCTGTCCTGCAGAAGTTAAGTGCTGTGGTGTGGACGTGGCTCAGGGCAGCCATGCCCAGTGATTCTCACTTCCACTTGCACCTCTGGATTCATGAGGCAGCTGTGGACCCTGGTTGCTCATTGGGAGTATCTGCTCTGAGAGGAACGAGGAGGTAGGAGATGTGTCCTCTTCTCCTGGGACACCACTGCCTTGAAGGGTGATGTCAAGCCTGGTTATACCTAATTTAGCTGTTCCTTCTCCAGTCTTACCTTCTATTTCTCTCCACTGTAAGGCCCTCATGGCAGGTGGTGGCTTCTTTGACTCCATAGATAGGACAAAATCCAAAGTAAAAACCTGCTAACAGCTTTCGGGATGCAAAGATGGTGGAAGGGACTGCACAACTCCTTGCAGGAGTGGGTGAGTGGGCACCCATCCCAGCCAGCACATCCTGCTCCGAGGATGCACAGCACCTACACCCCGGGTGAGATGTGCCCTTGCTGCTTTAACAGCATGAACTTAACACTTGGCTCCCAAGAACCCTCCTGATCTCTTGATTTCACAAGTGATCACCGTTCCCCACAAAATCTGCTCTTGTTTTTTGTCAGTGTTCCCTGACTCTGACCCTATTTCCTCCTTTCTCTGGGCACCCTCCAGCTCCTTAGAATCATAGAATGGTCTAGGTTGGAAGGGACCTTTGAAATCATCGAGTCCAACCATCAATCTAACCCTGATAAAAAACAACAACCCATCACTAAATCATGTACCTCAGCACCATGTCAACCCGGCTTTTAAATCCCTCCAGGGATGGTGCCTCAACCACCACCCTGGGCAGCCCATTCCAAGGCTTAATAACCCTTTCAGTGCCAGTTTTTTTCCTGATATCCAATCTGAACCTCTCCTGGTGCAACTGGAGACCGTTTCCTCTTGTCCCATCGCCTGTTCCTTGGGAGGAGAAACCAACCTCCCCCTGGCTACACCCTCCTTTCAGGGCATTGTAGAAAGTGAGAAGGTCCCCCCTCAGCCTCATCTTCTCCAGGTTGAACACCCTCAGCTCCCTCAGCAGCTCCTCACAAACAAGACTTGTGCTCCAGACCCCTCACCAGCTCCGTTGCCCTTCTGTGGACTCACTCCAGCACCTCAGTCTTTTTTGTGTTAAGGGGCCCAAAACTAGACACAGCCCTCAAGGTGGGGCCTCACCAGTGTTGAGTAGATTGGGATGATCACCTCCCAAATCCTACTCACCACGCTGTACCTGATCCAGGCCAGGATGCCCTTGGCCTTCTTGGCTACCTGGGCACACATGTTCAGCCCACAGTCAACCAATACCCCTAGGCTTTCCTGGTAGAGAGCCTTCTTGGTGGTATCTGCTGTAGAAATGCTCCTGCCCTTGCACACTGGGATCTTGAATTGTCCAGGGGAAACTCTTGAGGACTGGCAAATGGCCCCTTGTCCTTGAGCCCCTTTTTAGACACCACGTACCTGACAAATATGTCCAAGCCAGACATGCAAACACCATCCTCCTCCTGCCGACAGTGTTTAACCAGGACAAACCCTCCCTGGCTTCTGTCACCAAGGAGAGCAGCAGGTCCACCTGTGCTCTGCTGTTTGTGTTTGACCAATATTTGCGAACGGCTGCGTGACGTCTCCTCCCTTTAACCCATGAGCGGTTGCAGTCGGTGACGTGTCTCATGATGGTTTGGAGGCAACCTTGGCCGTGCCTTTTCTATGGATCCCAGGCTCGTCTTCCCAGGGAAAAGACAAAAGATCAGACAAAGATAGAGGAGGTGATTGCTTTTGGGGTGGCCTCCCAGGTTTATGACGTCTGAGTAAATCATTTCCCTCCTCTCTGTAAGGTTCGAGGAGGAGGAGAGAGCAGGCGGTTAAGCAGCTAAACAGAATATCCAGCTCTGGAGTTTTCAGCACAAAAGGGACATGGACCTGTTAGAAGAAGTCCAGAGGAGGGCCACAGAGATGACCAGAGGGCTGGAGCACCTATCCTATGAAGACAGGCTGAGAGGGTTGGGAGGGTTCAGGCTGGAGAAGAGAAGGCTCCGGGGTGGTCTTCAAACCACTCCCAGTCCCTCAAGGGGCTCCAGGAAAGCTGGGGAGGGACTCTTGATGAGGGAGGGGAGCCATAGGATCACAGAATCATGGACTTGACAGAGCTGGAAGGGACCTCTAGAGATCATCTAGTCCAACTCCCCTGCTAAAGCAGGATTGCCCAGAGCTCATCACTCGGGACTGCATTCAGGCTGGGCTTGAAGGTCTCCAGAGAAGGGGATTTGATAATCTCTAAGGTCCCTTCCCACCCAAACCAGTCTATGATTTTATGATGCCAGCCTTATTAGATGACCTTTAAAGGTCTCTTCCAACCCAAACCATTCTGTGATTTCCTTTCACTGGTCCAACTTGCTGCCATGAGAACTGAGCTGCACAGAAGGGGTGACCAAGAAGAGCCAAGCAGAGGAGGACCTCCTAAATACCCATTGCTTTCAGCTTAAATATTGAAGGGCAAAATCCTTGCCCTGGTGTTCAGTACTAGTAAGTCATGAATCCCCAACAGTCTCCCACAGCTCTTTCCAGAGTGTGCTGTAAGTGGTTTTTGTGGACTGTCCTTAGCTCTTGGGTGCCTTGCAGCCTTGCTCACGCCTACTAAATGATGGTTGGACTTGATGATCCCAAGGGTCTCTTCCAACCAATATGATTCTATGATTCTATGATTCTACTCAGCCTCTGTGGTTTCTTTCCATCCCAGGCAAAAGACCTCATCCTTGACATCTCCATGGAGCTTTTTCTCCTGGCTGCTATTATTTCTATGATTTGAGGGCTTTTTTTTCTTTTCTTTATTTTACCAGAAAAAAGAGCAGACCTGCTTCACACGCTGTTTCTGAAGATGATCATCTCTACCAGCTTGAGCCCACAGGAATAACTACATGGACGTGATGCCTGTGTAGTTGTCGCATGCAAAGTCAACAGTCTCATTCAGTGCAGCCTTTCAGAACATAAAGGGATCTTCTAAGAAAGATGGGGACAAATACCTTAGCAGGTCCTGTGGTGATGGGACAAGGGGTAAAGGTTTTAAATTAAAAGAGGGGAAATTTAGACTAGATCTCAGGAAATAAAATCTTTATGCTGAGGGTGGTGAGACCCTGGCCCAGGTTGCCCAGAGAAGCTGTGGCTGCCCCATCCCTGGAGGGGTTCAAGGGCAGGTTGGATGGTGCTTGGAGCAACCTGATGTGGTGGGAGGTGTCCCTGCCCAGAGCAGGGGGGTAGGACTGGATGGTCTTTAAAGGTTCCTTCCCACCCAAAATCTTCCATGAATTTGTGACTGATATGGATAAAATTACACGAGCATGTTCCTCCTCTCATACTTATCAGAGGATAGAAGGACATCAGGGACCTTACAGGGGCATGTGCAGATGCTGTCAGTTTCTTGTCTACTAGTTACCCACCAGACTGGCCCTCTCCACCAAAGTATGGCCAGTTTTCCTTAACAAACCTACTAGAAGATGATAATAATCTGCTTCTGGTGTTGTCTCTCCCTGTCAGTGTCTTGTCAAGCCACACACAGCTCTGGCACATCCCAGGAGCTGACTGGAGCATCTGCCCAGCCCTGCATCTTATCTGTCTCCCTGCTAGATACAGACCCAGGGCCTGCCTGATGCTCCTTTGCCCATCTAAGCAGGGAAACTGGGAGTGGATGGCAAACTGGGAGGAGAATGGGGAGGAGTTATGGAAAGCACAGATGGAGGATGCTGGGGAGAGGTTAGGGGAAGGCTACAGGTCTGTATCTTGGGGTGGTAGTGGCCACCATGAGCAACCCAACAAGCATCCCACACTCTAAGGGGTAAGAACATTTTGGTGCAGCTGCAACACCACCAGTGCACAAAGCTGCCCCTGCATCTCTCCTTCCACAGCTTCTCCCACAGTGCTCTCCTGGGCAAGCTGGCAAATCATGGCATAGACAAATGTACTCTTCACTGGGTACAAACTGGCTGGATGGCCATGTCCAGTGAGTTGTGATTAATGGGGTGAAACCCAGTTGGTGGCCAGTCACCAGTGATGTCCCTCAGAGCTAAGTTTTGGGGCCAGTCTTGTTTAGTGTCCACCATCTGGATGAGGGGATTGAGTGCACCCTCAGTGAGTTTGCAGATGACACCAAACTAGGTGGGAGGGTTGACCTGCTGGAGGGTAGGAAAGCTCTACAGAGAGACCTGGACAGGTTGGATCAATGGGCCAAGGCCAATGGGATGAGGTTCTACAAGGCCTCAAGTGCTGGGTCCTGCATTTCGGTCACAACAACCCCATGCAGCACTAAAGGCTTGAGGAAGAGTGGATGGAGGAAAAGGACCTGGGAGGGTTGGTAGGCAGCTGGCTGAATGTGAGCCAGCAGCGTGCCCAGGTGGCCAAGAAGGCCAACAGCATCCTGGAACAGCGATCAGGAACAGCGTGGCCAGCAGGAGTGGGGAAGTGATGGTGCCTCTGTCGTGGGCACTGGTGAGGTCTCACCTCCAGTGCTGTGTTCAGTGCTGGACCCCTCACTACAAGAAGGACATTGAGGGGCTGGAGCGTGCCCAGGGGAGAGATACCAAGCTGGTGAGGGGTCTGGAGAGCAAGTCCTGTGAGGAGAGGCTGAGGGAACTGGGCATGGTTAATTTGGAGAAGAGGAGGCTGAGGGGGAGACCTCCTTGCCCTCTGCAACTACCTGAAAGGAGGGTGGAGAGAGGTGGGTGTTGACCTCTTCTCTCAAGGGAATAATGATGGGACCAGAGGAAATGGTCTGAAGTTGCAGCAGGGGAGGTTTAGACTGGGTATTAGGAGGAATGACTTGACTGAAAGAGTGGTCAGGCACTGGAACAGCCTGCCAAGGGAGGTTGTGGAGTCACCAGCCCTGGAGGTATTTAAGACACTTGTAGATATGGCACTTCAGGGCATGCTCTAGTGCCCGAGATTGTTGGCAGTGGTAGTTGTCGCTATGGGGGGGTATTTTTGGGTGAGGTGTTGTCAGCATGTGGTGGTGGTGAGATCTGGGGGTTTCTTTGTGGTTTTGTTGTTGTTGTTGTTGTTGTTTCTTTAATGGTTGGACTTGATGATCTCAAAGGTCCCTTCCAACCATGACGTTTCCCTGATTACGGCCAGGAATTTGAGGCCATATCCATGACATGCAGACCACATTGGACAACCACGTGGTGCAGATGTGAGGAGCAAGCTCACCCACAGCCTCCCTTGCGTGCTCTGACCCCCGGTACGTAGCAGAAGGCCCTCTTTGCCCGGTTGCACCTTGCAAGAGGGGAGGCAGGGGTGAGTCACACCACAGTGGTGGCGCCCAGAAGCTCAAGGAAGGGCTTTCCTTGCAGCTGAGGGGTTTATAACAGAGATGTTTCCCAAAGGGCCTGATGCAGGGAAGGCCATTTGGATGATTTACACCCAAAGGTATGAAGCTCTGTAGTCTCTAGAAGAACTACAAGGGGTAGCTGCCTGCATGGGACATCTTTATCTCTGCTGGCTTTCCTCAGCTGCTTCTCAGTAAATCAGAGAGATGTCAGATGTTATCAGCACCTGCAACTCCTTTTTTTTTTTTCTGGAAGTGATACAGAAGCGTGTAGGTGACATTGAGAGTTCTGGGGGGAAAAAAAAAAGAAAAAGAAACAAGAGGTTAATAAATCTTCCTTGTAGCAGTGTCTGTTCCAGTGTCTTTACCCCCTTACTGGCCTTGCACGGAGACATGACACCTCCTTATTCCTTGGCCACGTAGCAAAGCCTTGCTTTGAGCTCCTGCTTTCAAGCTCTAGCTTCTGAGCCCTTGCTGATGGAAGGAGGTGGGTACACCCTGGGAGAAGAGGAATTGCTTGGGAGAAGGGGAATCATTCCAAGGAGGAGTGATGGCAGGGGGGGAATAACTGGGTTCCCGGTTCTGACCCTCTGCTCCCTGTGCTCGGCGCAGCCCCACGCCCGTGATCGTTGCACTGTGGGAATGAACTCAGCTCAGATCCTGGGATGTGATCCCAGGGGGAGCCTAAAAAGAACTTGCCAGGGCATCTGAGATGGCAGCAGGGATAGAGGGGAGATGGAACACTCTGCAGGGGCAGGAGTGGTGCTGGGTACCTGGGCTTGGGGAGCTGCATCCCGCCCGGGGCTGGCAGTCAGCTCCCAGCTGCAGATACCAGTACAGGACATCATGGAATAATAGAGTGGTTAGTGTGGGAAGGGACATTAAACATCATCCATTCCCACACCCTGCCCTGGGCAGGGACACTTGCCACCAGACCAGGCTGCTCCAGGCCCCCTCCAATCTGGCCTTGAACCCCTCCAGGGATGGAGCAGCCACAGCTTCTCTGTGCAACCTGGGACAGGGTCTCACCACCCTCACACCAAAGAAGTTCTTCCCCACATCTCATCTCAATCTCCCCTCTTTCAGTGTCAAACCCTTCCCACTCATCCTAGGGCTCCCCTCCCTCATCGAGAATCCCTCCCCAGCTTTCCTGGAGGCCCTGGAGGGACTGGAAGGGGCTCCAAGCTCTTCCCAAAGCCTTCTCTTCTGCAGGCTGAACACCCCAACTCTCTCAGCCTGTCCTCCCAGCAGAGGGGCTCCCGCCCTCCCAGCATCTCTGTGGCCTCCTCTGGCCTCACTCCAACAAGTCCACGCCAATGGGCCCCAATGTACTCCTGTATCCCACCTGGCCTTCCACCGTCTAAGCATGGCACATGTCCCCATAGGTCCTGTGTCCTCTCTGTCACCCCTCTGTGGATGGTTGGCTGAGACACCCCATGGGTCCCACATGGTTTCAGAAGCTCACATACAGGCAGATGGACAGAGTCAAGGGCTTTACTATAGGGTACACAGGTAGCTGTGTTGGAGATACCCCTGGTGTGGAAGAGATGTGGAGGCAAAGCGGGGTGCTAAAGCCAGCTGAATGGAATCCAGTGGAGTTATTGGTCAGTAGGGTGTTTACTTTAAGGTGAGCAGAATTGCTCTCCAGGCTCCACCAACAGCAATGGCTCTATCTGCATTGAGTGTGACAGGAGGACACATGCAGGCACTTCTTCCTGGACGCCTCCATTGATGTGCCTCCATGCTGAATTCAAACTGCACCCACATTTTCCACCTAAACCAGATCCCCTTGACTGTCCCATGCCATAAAAGGCTTTGAGTGGTCTTTACATTCTCTGGCCCTGAAAAGATCTCTGTACTACCTCTGCACCAGAGGTCAGACCTCCAATTTATGGGGCTGCCCCAGGTCCAGAGAGCCCATCTCCAGACGTGGCCTGCATGAGCCTACAGCCCCTTTGGTCATGCCACTTCCAAAGTGAGTCAGGTCTCTTCTCTTTCCCCTTGCTCCTCAGTTTTTCCTCTTGAGACAGATGTAGGTGGCCTGTCCTGCGCTTAAACCTGATTTTCTCTTTCCTTTGCACTTTTCAGATTGTTTTCCAGAAGCGCAGCTCAGCGCTGGAAAAAGATCTGCCATCTATTAATTAACTGGGTACTTGATGGGTGTCATCACGCTGAAAGGGATTTTTGAGGACAGGATTGAAAATGATGAAGGGTTAGAAGGGAGTGATTTATTGGTGGAAGGTTAAAAGAGTTAAACGTGCAAGGCTCAAGTGAATGATGGCGAAGGAGAGTCTGATGCCTGGGTGGAGCGGTTTGAAGGGTATAAACACCCCAAAAGAAGTGGTGGCGTTGCTGAGATGGGGCTTTTTAGCCCAACTCCTTGGGGAAGGCTCAGGGCAAGCAAAGGGAACGGCTCTCTGCAGTTCTGCAGTTGTCAGGGGCCACCCTTCCAGATTCAATCCTTTAATATAAACGAAGTGAAGGATCATTGGCTCCAATGCAGTGGCAGAGACACTGTTAGAAGGCCAGAAACTCAGTTTCTCCTCCCCTTTTCCCCAGCATGGGCTCTTCAGTGCCTTGAATTGCTCGGTGCTTAGCATTTTCTGAGCACCAGGGCAGCAATGACCCGCTCAGGACCTTACAGGTTTCTTCTGCACATATTGCAAACACTGGGCAAGGCAGAGGCACAGAGAGCAGTGTCTGCTCTCCTCTGAACCACTGGATTTTGCTCCTAAGTGACAACCCAGCTAATGAGTTCCTTGGTGTCAACCAACGTAGCTGAGAGGTCGCTGCCAAAACATTCCATCATCCCTGCAATTAAGCATCAAGCTTTTCTCCCCAGTTGATCTGACCTCACTCTTGCACAGACCTGCTACAATTACCCAAAGCTTCTAAAAAGTAAAAAAAAAACAAAAAACAAACCCAGAAGCATTGCAGTTTGTCTAGTTCTTAATATTTATTATTTTTTTTTAATTTATTTAAAAAGTTGGTACCTCTTAAACCGAGGCTAATTATACATTTCTTATGGGCAGCATTTTCTCAGTACAGCCAACTGGGACTGAAACAGCAATTAAAGTTGGGGAGAGGAGAACTACAGATCACCTGATCTTTTCAAAGTGATGACATCAACTTAATTGCAACTTTCCCATCCATTTCCCCTCCCCCAATTAATACAAAGTGCTCTATTCTTAGGAGAATTTCGGTGCTGCAATAAAGCAAGCCAACGACCTGTTTTCTGACCCTCTGCTAAACTGCTAATGACTTTTTTGGCGGGTTTCATCTCGCTTTTAATTGATGATGAACACGGGCAAAACCTGGTTAGGAAGCTGTAAGCAAAGTTGTGCTCTGCCTTTCGCAGCGGGGTCACCCAGTTTGGCTCTGGATGCAGAGGAAAAGAGTGGCTGGAATGACTCAAAAGTGAGATGCCAGCTGTAAAACAAAAAGGTGAGCAAGCAGTGCAATTAATGCAGGCCAAAGAGACCAGATTGACAGATGGCCCTTCTCCATCTAACTTGTATTAGGACCAGTAAACGTGGGTCTTTAATCCACTGGGTTGGAGCAAGGCTGCTGTATTTCCAACAGGAAGAAGAGGGGACATCGTGTTGACAGCGGGGAGAGAATTATGGAACGGTCAAGGTTGGAAAGGACCTTTCAGATCATAGAGTCCGACGATCAACCCAACACTGACAAACCCACCACTAACCCGTGTCCCTCAGCGCCTCATCTGCCCGGCTTTGAAATCCCTCCAGGGGATCCCCACTCTCAATACAGAGCAGGGGATGAGGTGTTAGAAAGCAGCCCCGAGGAAAGGGACTTGGGGGTGCTGATGGAGGAGAAGCTGGCCATGAGCAGGCAGTGGGCACTTGCAGCCCAGAAGGCCAATCACATCCTGGGCTGCATCTCAAGGTGCGTTACCAGTAGATCCAGAGAGGTGTTTCTGCCACTTTGCTCTGGTGAGACCTTACTTGGAGTCCTGTGTGCAGGTCTGGAGCCCTCAAGAGAGGAAACACATGGACCTGATGGAGTGGGTGCAGAGGAGGGCCATGAAAATGATCAAGGGGTTGGAGCACCTTTGCTATGAGGACAGGCTGAGGGAGCTGGGGATGTTCAGCCTGGAGAAGAGGAGGCTCCAGGGACACCTAAGAGCAGCCTTCCAGGACCTGAAGGGGGCCTACAGGAGGCCTGGGGAGGGACTGTTTCCAAAGGCCTGCAGGGACAGGATGAGGGACAATGGCTTCAAGCTGGAGAAGAGCAGATTTAGGTTGGATCTTAGGAATAGGTTCTTTACCATGAGGGTGCTGGACCACTAGAAGAGGTTGCCCAGGGAGGTGGTGGAGGCCCCTTCCCTGGAGATCTTCAAGGTGTGGGTGGAGGAGGCCCTGGGCAACCTGGTCTAGTTGGGGGTGTCCCTGCTGACTGTGGGGAGGTCAGACTACTTGACCCTAGAGGTCCCTTCTGGCCTGGACCATTCTGCTATGATTCTATGGTGACTCCACCACTGCCCTGAGCAGCCTCTTCCAAGGCTTGACAACCCTTTCCAGAAAGAAATTGTTCCCAATCTCCATCCCAAATATCCCCTGGGGCAACCTGAAGCTGTTTCCTCTTGTCCTATTTTTTGTTCCTTGGGAGAAGAGACTGACCACCCCCTCTTACCCACCATCCCCCCTGGCTATACCCTCCTTTCAGGCAGTTGAAGCGAGTGAGAAGGTCTCCCCTCAGCTTTCTTTTCTTTAGGAGGGGGGAAAGCAAGAGCCCTTTATGTGTCCATCACCAGCTGATAACCTTTGCTGGGAGGGAAACCCATCTGCTGTTACCTCTCCTACCTGAACCCCCACCAAGGGTGCAGCCCACAGGTCTTATCTCTCCTGCCCCAAATCTCAAATCCCACCACATCTGCCCCATCCCTTACTTCCCACTGCTCTGCCCTACAAACCTGTACTCTGTCCGAGCTCCTTCTCCATCCCAGGACATCCCAACCTCCACCAGGCCGCTCACTCTCACCCAGCCCCATGGGCATATCTGCTTGGTTGAGACCAAAGGTCTCCTCAGCCTAATGCCCCATGTTTAAAGTTTAAAGGGGAGAAGAGGGCAAGCAGGCAGCAATACTGTCCCAAAATCTGATCTAGCTAAAGATGTCCCTGCTTCCTGCAGCGGGCTTTGGACTAGATGACCTTTAAAGGTACCTTCCAACCCCAAATATTCTATGATCCTATGAAAACACACATGCTGTTATCTGTCTCATTCCCTTCCCCTTTGCTTCTTGGTTCTTCGCTGGCTTTCCCTGAAGAGGCAAATCCCACCTCCTCCTCCTCTTCCATGGGGGATTTCCATCACTTTCAGCTTCCAATGTCTGTATTTACCAAAAACACACTCGAGAGGGATCCTCAGGCCAGCAGGGAGGACATGTGTAGGTCTGTAACTGAAAAGTTGCTGAAATCTCCAATTCCTTCGGGGTTAGTGAGTGTTTACTGACTTCTCAGGAATGCAGCTAGCAATTATCCACTCTGCTTAATTGCTAGCTCTCCTCCAGCCTGTGCCAGCCAGATCTTCTACAAATCATGCCTGGACATGGAGCAGCGTGGCACAGACCAGGGATTGCTCCTGGGTGGCAAAATGGATGAACCCTCTGGACTTTGGGGAGGAGGGGCTTCAGCAGTGTGGGCTACCGCTGTGCCATGCTGCCTGCCCTTGGGGCTGGTGAACATCTCCCTGGGTTTAACATCTCCCTTCCCTCCTCCCATCTTGAGGTGCTCATGGGCTCAGTGTTTTTCCACAAAGAACCATTACAATCATAGAGTTACCCTGGTTGGAAGGGACCTCTGTAATCACCAAGTCCAGTCATCAACTCAACAATGACAAAACCCACCACTGACCCATGTCCCTCAGCACCCCATCTGCCTGGCTTTGAAATCCTTCCAGGGATGGTGACTCCCAGCTCCCTCAGCCACTCCCCACAATACTTGTGCTCCAGACCCCTCACCAGCTCCATTGCCCTTCTCTGGACCCACTCCAGCCCCCCAGTGTCTTTCCAGTCCGGAAGGGCCAGAAACTGATCCCAGCCCTTGAAGTGGTGCCTCACCAGTGCACAGTACAGGGGGACAGTCAGTGTCCCAGTCCTGCTGGCCACACTATTCCTGATACAGGACCATTATGATCAAGGGTGGTGACTGTGGCATTTGGAGAATAGAGCATAATTCTTCAAAGCAGAGGAAAATCTCCACATCCTTCCACAGTCTGTTCTAGTGGCTAATTACTCTCAGTGTTAAAAATGTGCAGTTTGTGTGCAGTTTGGACAGGCAGTGTTTGGCCCTTGTTATCTCCTAGCCATCAGCTTGTTACAGGCAAGCCTCCCTTCCTATCAGGAGTTCTCTGTCTTCATCAGCAAGCACAGGGAGCAATTACCTCTTAACCTCTGCGGTAATAATCTCCATAGCCAGGACTTCTGTCATCTCTTGCGGTAGCACGTGCTCTTCTCGGTCCTGAATCATTCATATAACTCTTCCCTGCAGCTTCTCCCATTTATTTCTCTGCCCTTTTAGAGCCTGGATGCAGGAGCAGATCCATCATTTCCAAATGACTTTCTGGAGAGTGCAGCTGCAGCTAACGGTACCTCCCGGCTCTTGCACAACTTTATCCTCTTAGCACATCCCATAGCTGGGTCACCCCAAAATATCTAGTGCTCTGCTCATGGGCTGTCCGTAGTGAACATAGTGCCAGCCATTCTGCGGTTTTGGGATCTGTGAGACGAGAGCAGACACCTTAGTAGCAGAAAATAGGACTGGGAGAGCTAAAAACCTCCAGTGACAGAGGCTTCTTCCCTCTGCAAGCACTCAGCCTTGAGCCATGCTTTCCTTTTAGCTGCTTTTCCCCCTTCCCCCTTCCCTTCCCTTCCCTTCCCTTCCCTTCCCTTCCCTTTTCCCTTCCCTTTTCCCTTCTCTTCCCCCCCTTTCCCTCAACAACTCTCCTCTCCTCTCCTCTCCTCTCCTCCTAGCTCCAAAGACCATCTGAGCCTGGCTCTCCCATGCTGTTATTTCAGTCCATGACTTATTGTCCTGTCCCTGGACAAGCTGTTTATCCTCCTCCTCTTTGCAACCTTTTACATAATTGAAGACCACTATTGTGTGTCTCCTCCCAGCTGTCCTTCCTCCAGCTGAAATGACACCAATTGCCTCCCAATAGCTCCTGTTTTCCCGGCCTCTGATTACACTTATTACTGTCAAACGAACGCTCTCTGGGTTGTCCTTGAATGGAGGCACTGAAACCAGACCCAGAGGTTCAGGCACGGTTTGTAAGTGGAGAAGGCACAGTGCCACTTCTGCTGTCACCTCCCCACTGTCTCAGGCCTGCAGAGATCACCCAGAGGTCTGTGCATGCCTGAAAAAAAGGGTAAATAAAGCCTGATGGATGCCACAGGGTGATATTGCTCCTACTGTCCAGGAGCTTTCTTGCAAGCATCCTAAAACCACAGAAGGATCTGGGCTGGAAGGGACATCTAAAGGCCATCTAGTCCAACTGCCTGCCATGGGCAGGGACATCTTCAAGTAGACCAGGTTGCTTCAAGCCTGGAACGTTTCCAGGGATGGGTCATCTCCCACTTCCCTGGGCAACCTAGGCCAGTGTCTCACCACCCTCAGAATAAAACATTTCCTCCTTGGATCTAGTCTAAACTTCCCCTCTTTTACTTTAAAACCGTTGCCCCTTGTCCTGTCACAACAGACCCGAGGAAAAAGTCTGTCCCTCTCTTTCTTTGTGTTGACAGGCCAAGAGGACTCTCTTCCTGGGAGCTGCACCATGCAGGGTTCCCAGTAAGGCTTAATGCTGCAAGATGAGTAGATGAGAAGCTCGACATGAGCCAGCAGTGCGCGCTGACAACCCAGAAAGCCAACTCCATCCTGGG